>JAOYRR010000593.1:0-78444 GCA_038994665.1 Podotricha telesiphe
GGTTACTAATTAATTTATAACATCTATATAATTTAAATTATTTCCCTGAAATGGCATCGTTAGCCTTTAAAGTGAAGAGTAAAAATGGCCAGCAGATTTTGAAAGATTTGACCTCTGAGAGTACTGTGGGTGAATTAAAAATATTTCTCTCTAGTATATCAGACGTTGTTTGCGAAAGAATTTGCGTATTGTGTGGTTATCCGCCTAAACCTCTAGACATCAGTAATGATAATAAAACATTAAGTGAGATTGGTTTAAAATCGGGCGAAACTCTGATAGTTGAAGAGAAATCAGTGCCTATCGAACCGAGTGTTAAGAAACCTGACGTCACAAAACCTGTAGCAAACGGAGTGTCTCATGAAACAATAGGACCATGTAGACCTGGAATTTTAATGAAAAAAGTTGTTCCTTCGGACAATTCATGTCTATTTACTAGCATAGGTAACTTAATTAATCATTGTTTATAAGTGATTGACCCATAAATCACCTGATTATTATGTAAATTAAACAAAAATATGTTCTCTATTTGCTCTTAGACCATCTATTTTTAGATAGATTGTATTTTCACAACATAGGAAAGTGAAAGCTGCATTTTTTCAAATTGAGTTTCTTAACTTACTTCATAAAAACTTACTTCATATAATTGTTTAAAGTTAAACAATACATTACTTTACAGGTTTTGTACTAAATGGTAATGTAGATACAACAGCACATACTTTAATGCGCCAAATTATAGCTATGGAGGTTGCTAGTGACCATGACACTTATAATGAAGCAATGTTAGGTAGACCCAATGATGAATACTGTGTGTGGATACAGCAGCCAAGCTCCTGGGGTGGTGCTATAGAGGTAGAGTGCATAGAAATTAAATCTATCTAAACTATAAAAACCAGGTAAAACAGAATGTTTGTACATTTTCAGAACTACTGGATAGATTTGAACGTCTAGTCAAGTCTTTTTTGTCTTATATCTTTTTATCATAGGCAGAACTTAGGTTCTAATTAATTCTGAAGACTGGAACACCTAATGTATAGCCATAATAGACCAGCTATACTATAAGATATAGAGAAATTGCAGCTTAACAAAAGTTTTTCAGCATTATGAGTATTATGGTGGCAAGGGTCATTAAGTCGACACAAATAAAGTTACAGGCAGTTACTATATGATAATACTTTTTTCAATTAGATAATTTGTGAAAAAGGGTTTCTTTCACATATTAATGTTATAATAATAATGTTTAAAAAAATTGATGTGATATAATATTTTGTTTTTAAATTCACTTTCTTTACCTTTTACGATTCAATATTAGCAATGGGTCTGTCTTAATTTTGAAAATATAAGTGGATAAAATTACACCTCCCAATAGTATTTTAAATGGTATTCATATGTATGTACACCAAATGTGAAAACAAAGGCTACATACAACAAAAGAGTAAAAAACCAATACTGTACTTTGCAGTTATATTGCATATTGGAGCAAGTTACGTTAATGTGTTATTTTTTATATAAACAATGTGTTGACACATCTGCAGTGTATATTTAAAACATCTC
The DNA here is from genome assembly GCA_038994665.1 of Podotricha telesiphe. Lineage (NCBI taxonomy): Eukaryota > Metazoa > Arthropoda > Insecta > Lepidoptera > Nymphalidae > Podotricha > Podotricha telesiphe. Next base: position 1,552 of record JAOYRR010000593.1, read on the forward strand.
AGTGTATACAATAATTGTGGACTTCTTATTCTAAATATTATCTATTTATATTAAATATACCCTATTTATATTAAAACATACTGTTGCTGTAGTTGAATATTAAATTGCTATAATACAGGCTAACAATTGTAATAATAAATGCATTGTTTCTCACACTTTTTTATATAGAAATCTACATTTACAGAAAGCTATGTGTAAATTTCATTCAAATTTTTAATGCAATTATTTTGACCAGATTTGTTTGTCTACTTGTGACCACTGATTACTGTAAAGTGTTTCAAGTGTCTGGTTTTGTTAAATGTATTTCCAAGTAGTGTATAGTTTATAGTTTCATTTAAAATGTGTCCAGAATCGTGAATACCAAAGACTGTTTTCTTTTTAAAAAATTTTAAAGATATATCTAAAATTAAGTTGTTTTTTTTTAAATTTTCCAGGTGGCCATTCTGTCCCGATTTTACGGTTTAGAAATGGCAGTCGTAGATACATTAAATGCAATTATTAATAGATTTGGTGAAGACAAAAACTATGGACAAAGAGTGTTTCTGCTATTTGACGGTGTTCATTACGACCCCTTGTATTTGGAACAGTCTGACGTAAGTAAATAATAATTAAAAAAACCGCGGGTTTGTGTCCCACTACATTAACATTTTTATACTTTTTGTAAAAAATGTTTTTCGTATACCAAGTTCTTGAACAACACTCTTACAATATAAAAAATATATATTTTATTATTGTAAAACTTTTCGCATTAGTTGACCTAGTCTCAACTGAAATAGGACTTATATATACAGTTTAACAAATAAGAATGCTCTATTAGTAACGAGTCATTGCGTGTTCCGCGAGAGCTCCGCGACTCAACACGCAATGCGCAAATGAGAACGGGTTGCCTTGACATTAGCTTCTCTCCGAATAACCTGCTATGCGGGAAAATACGAATGAACTGAAGCTGTAAATACCTTTTTTGTCATTTTTGTTTTTAAAGTGTTATTCACAACTTATTTTTGTTGTTAGTATCTCGGTAGAGAGATTTTTACAAATTTCTGCTACCCAAAGATTATTCTGCCACTTAGGAAATTGAAAAACATATATTTAGAAAATATATAAAAAAAATAAATACGCGCCTCTTTACGGTTTTCAAGAGGCGCGGGTGCAATTCCCGCTGTGTTCAAATTCTTATAATTTTCTAAATATATATTTATCATTTTACCCTTTTTGGGCTTTTTCTTTAAGTAAGGGAGCAAAAATAAAATATTTCTTGAATGTCGCACGGCTCTTGACGGCATTTCGTCAGGAAATTGTTCTATTCAAAGATTATATGCCAACATACGTTAATATATATTTTAAATGTCACGTGCTTCGGTCATTTGTTATTTTAATCGCTTTAATAATAATATTTGTAAGTGTTTCGGTACAGTGAGTGAACTGATAACGGAAGCTACTGACCTCTCAATGCGGGTACTGAAATTCTACTTGCGTCGATCAAAACTAGCAATGCCCACGGATATAGATATCTCAATAGCGGAAAGTTTAATTTACTAAATAAATAATTTACAAGCAACCCGGCTCAATTCAATTTTTGTATAATTCGTTCACGCTTAATACGATGCGTTGTTCAATATTAATTCTTCTATTAAATAGTAAATTCTACTAAAAGAGTATTTAAATTTAATGTAATATACGCGATATTATGTAATAAAACGTTTTATTTTTTATTTTTTCGTTTATTAAGTTTGTTCGGTTAAGGCACGTTTTTAACTTTTAACCCTACGAAATAGAGTTGTTTTACTTTGCGGGATTTACACGCTCTTATTTATTGTCCAAGCGCTTTAGCAAATTTATTAAGCTCTACGTTGATATTTTGAAATGAAAATATTTTTAATTAACTTAATCGCGTTTATTAATGGATTCGAAAATAAATTTAAAAAACCCAACGTTTCGAAGACTTTTCGCCAACTACTGGCGGTAGTTTAGATGTAATAATTTTATCAAATAACACAAATGCCACCTTAGTCTACCTGTGACCACGGACTACTGTAAAGTGTTCGAAACGTCAGGTTCTAAAATGTATTTTCGAATACCAATATTATACGCGATTAATCCGGTTAAAAATAGTTTCATTTCAAAATGTGTAATAATCGCGAAATCTTTGGTAGATCTTATATACGTCGATAGTTTTTGAGGTTAGAGGCCACCTGGCGGCGTGGATTGGCGTTGTGCGGTGGGACGGCCTCTGACTGCAAACGCGTTCAACTGTGGCTCGGTGGAATTATCACATCTCAATTATGTTTATTTCCTCGCTTTGGTGAGATTAAGCGCAGTGTTGAGTTCCGCCTTTCACACGCAATATCTCGCATTCTTTCGCAAAGTGTAGAACTACTGCTAAGTCTGAAATAACACTAGGTTCGTGATTCTAGATATATACAGATAATTTTCATATTAGTAGAGTACTTGGAAGCTATCCAAGAAGCGCCGTATTTCCTTTTTACCCGTGCCACTTTCGAATTCCTACAACAATTTTCAATATAGGCTAATATAGGCTAACTTATAAAGTTATATAAAAACGTGTTTATTTCATTTGTAGTGTCGGATTATATATTGGTAGAAAATAAATGGTTTGGTTAATTTTTGCTAAAATGTTATTTTTTTGTTATTACAAGCAACACTACCCTTTTAAAATATTTTTGTTATCTTCACCTATAACCATAGATGTGTCTATATATCTATAGAGAATCGTGCAACGTCATTTTCACTCGCTCCTTGTCCTCTGATGTAATTAAAATCTGCGCCCGTGTCCGGTTCTGATAATATAATATTTTCATTGCATGAACCTGACGTCCTTGCCATAACGACTGGGATAGCAAATTCAATAGCAATTCTTGTGTTTTTAAACTAATTTGTTAATAATTAGTTAAATTGGATAGGTAATTGTTATATTATATAGTATAACTTAGCTGCCGACGAAGCTATTCTTAAATCTTGTACGGTTTCCAGGGTGGCATCCAAACAGTTTTTCCAGCAGAGGACATGGAAGTCTACAGCGAAGCCGAGCAGTTAGCTCACGAAGCGAAATCCTCTAGACAATTCACAGACGTCAACAAGTTTACATTAAAATGTATGATATGCAAAAAGCTTCTAAAAGGCCAAGTCGAAGCTCAGAAACACGCTAAAGAAACAATGCATACGGATTTTGGAGAAATGTAGCGTTTTATTTAACATAATAGATTTTATCAATAGAGGCCGTTATGCAATAAATATAAAATATTATAATATAAAGTAAAAGAACATTTGGTGATCGGACTTGTAATTTTGTACCTAGAAACGAATTGAAGAAACTAAACACAATAATTTGTTTTATTATATACCCCTTACCTGTAAATAAAGTTTAATCTTGGAATCAAAAAAAAACCGTCTTGATAGAAAAAATAAGTTTGTCTATGAGTTAAAATCTCACTTGAGAATGTTTTTAATATGGTTGTTTTTGTTATTTCGTTTGCGTGGATTTAATTAATCCTGTATTTTTTGTTCCCATTGGGATATTAGAAAATTCTGTTTTATAAGAAGGAAGGTTTCTTACTGAATTTTAGGTTTCAACAATTTCAAGATTATGATGCTCAGAAAAGTATAAATTGTACGGGCATCTAACTATACACTATTTTATAGTCATATTGTTTATATAAATAAAAAAGAGATTCATTATTTTAGAAAAAAAAAAAAGATTGATTGTAAGGTATAATTATAATGATTTTACAATACAGTTTTTGCTACTCGATGTAATACCAAATGTATATATAGAAATATTTCGAAGCCGAAATAGCTTCGTTCCCATCGAGTCTGCATGTATCAGTTATCTATTAAATTATAATATATTCAAGTTTCCGCAAGTGGAAGTGAAGTTGCTATATTTTGAATACCCAAAGGCAGACTTTAGGGTATAACCAGTTAAGCACAAAAATATACTAAATCAAATCGATCTTTAAAATATTCTAATTACCAAAACTAAAATAAAGTATGGAGTATGGTATGTAATTAAAAAACAAACTCAAAAATGTTTTGTTTAATTTATTTATAACACAAAAAAAATGTACAATATCAATAAATATATTACCTTTTGAAATGAAACTATTTTTATCCGGATTAATCGCGTATATTTTTGGTATTAGAACCGGACGTTTCGAACACTTTACAATAGTCCCTGGTCACAGGTAGCAGTCTAGTCTAGTCTACCTGCATTTGCGAATACCAATGTTATACGCGATTAATCCGATTAGAAATAGGTTTAATTCAAAATGTGTAGTAATCGTGAAATCAAAGAACTTAAAGTATATTACCTATTCACTTGGACTTATCACTTGTACACGCGTACTGTTGTCATACAACTAGTACTCTATATATCAAATATCTTAGTTACAATCGCTTTGGCGAAGAGTTACTTCCAGCCACAAATTTTGTAACGTTGTAGCATTTATTTTTGGTTTCTGTAAATTTTGTAATGCATATAACAAATCAAAAAAACGTATAAAGCTAAGCCAAAAAATCATTGTTTACTCATTTGAAAATATATATTTTTATTAATTACTGACTTACAAGTTAATGTTACTGCAAAGTAACAATATATATATATTTTTTGCGAACCGAAACAAATACGTTGCGTGTTGAATAGCTGTAGGTTGACCTTAACTGTCTTGTCACCAGAGCGGAGAAATTAAATATAATCATTGCTCCGAGTGGGATTGGAACCAGCAACCATCGCGTATATATTACCGCTATGGACGAATGCATCGATTTTATCGCTTATAACTGTGCCAGAGACATTCATCCACATACAATTCTAAAATAAGAGTAGTTACTCCTTATTACAACAGATATCTGCTACTGAAAGTCCCATCAAAATTGGTCCAGCCGTTCCAGAGATCAGCCGGAACAAGCAGACAGTCACGACAGAAATTGGAAAAAATGTTATATTGTTATATACACCGTGTATACATACATATGCATTTAGTAAAAGCGGTTATTTTAATATAACAAACAGACACTTCAATTTTATTTATTTGTATAGGTTAATTATTGTACCTCACCGCCAAAGCAACGATATATACAAATGAATATAATATATATAGATAATTCATATATTGTGCATTTGCTATAAGATATTCGCATTTTGATTAAATTTTAAAAGGATTTAGAAATAATGGTCAGAAAAGAAGTTTTATTTGAATATTAATGCAATAGCTCTAAGGAAAAATGTAAATGGTAATATTGAAATACGCTTTCATTTTTAATCAGACCGTACATTTTTTTCCTATATATGGCAACCCTGACTACTTTATTATTTATAAAGAAAACATGGCACTAATATATATTATATTAAAATATTTAGTTTCATTTATTGATGATATGAATATGTAAGCGTTTTTCGTTTCGCCTTACTGATTTATTTGAAAATGTTTTGAAATTTCCAATAACTTGAAAATTAAGTCAATTTGGTTTTCGCCATTGCATTGTAAGTAAACGAGGCAAAGATTTTCATAGGCTTTGAATATTTTACAATTTTCTCCAAGAATAATCTAGTTAAAATTGTTACACACCTATCTAGTCATATAGATTAATTTCTATATGAGTATGTACAATATAAATTACACAATTAGTTTTTTTTTAATTTTAAATTCTTATCCGTAATTTCGTTTGAGCTGTATCTACAAAAGACATCGAATATATATTTTCTCATACATTTGTTTGCTTTGCAAAAATAAGTGAAGCGAAATGTATAATTAGTCAAACAAATTAAATATTAATTAGTCAAACAAATTAAATATTAATTATGAAAACAAATTAAATATTAAATATTTTAACAGGTTTAAAGTGTTATTACAACTTAGGAAATTGATAAACATTTTTGGTAAACGTATATAAATTTCCAAGACGCGCGCGTTCATCATTTTCATACGTTTTCTAAAAATGTTTTTAAATTATATTAACTTAACATATTTTAATATATTCAGGTTCAAAGTTACTCTTTGTATGAAATTGTGACATTTATTGCTTGTTCTAATTAATATTAGGCCATGATTTTTTTACTTAGAATTTGAGCTTAAAAAAAATATTATTAAAAAGTTTAAAAAATTTTTTTTGTTATTCTTGATTTTTAAAAAATACGAAAATAACTCATTCAAGATAATTAGTTTTAAAACGATTGTCTTTTCAATGCTAATATATCTTTAATTAAAAGATAAATCGCATTTATTAATCGACAATCCGAATAAATACAAAAAATATTATAAAAAGATACGTATATTAAGCGAAAAGCAAATTAATTTATTGTAAATATATAAAAATGGTGAAATTAAAGAAAATATTTAGTGTTCAATAGAAATGCGAGGTGCGTAGGACTGTTTGTTTTGCTTGTATTCAAAATCTATGGGAGATTTATGACACTTGTGACGTCATCTCTTCTTTTAAATACATATTGTATTATTTTTATAATTCAAACAAATATAGAAAATGCATAAAGTTTAGGATTTGTGTTTGATTCTTTATATATTTTCACGCTTTCACGTGTTTTATTATTATTTATAATCATTTCCCCGAGTGGGAATGGAACCTACAACCACCGAACATGATGGCCTCTACATCTTGCATTTTACTTAGTTATAAAAAAGAATGAAGAAGGAAAAGAGAAAAAAAGAATGTGTTTTCATTATTAAATTGTGTTTTTAAATAGTATTGTACCATGTTTATGTTACTACGTCACAAGTATCATAAATGAATATACAATTAATTCAAGTTCCACTGATTCTCAAACTTCACTCACCTTTTTTATGTACTAATAATATCAAAATGCCATAATAATACTAAATTATTCAAACAATATGACCATTTAAATTTTAATATTTCTGTACAAAATCTACAATTTTCTGATACATAAAGTTTGAGAAACATTGGTTTTTCATAAAAAGCTTAGGGGTAAATAGCAGTGCGAAAAATACTCTCATATTGTATACAAATATACCAATATTGACTATACATTTTCTTAATATTATATATTATATTATAATTTTAAACCAACACTCGCTCGGGCAGTATAAATAATTGCTTTAATGTTATTCAAATCATTCGACTGTTTTCTTACTGCACACTAGATGTTCATCTGTGAACAAATACATAATTTTTAAAATATTTTAATGTGTTATTCACACACTTAACACATTAGAATTCAAATGTGGCGAGATTCGAACCCGCGCCTCTTGGACATTGTCCAAGCGCTACTAAACCATACGTTGAACGGACGTTACACATTATCAAAAAAATATATCAAAACCTATCGACTCCTTTTTACGAAAATTAAGCAGAAAGAGGAGTATCCAATTCAGAACAGTTAAAAAGTATAGAAAATTAATATATTATGTAATAATGCATTAGAAATATAATAGATTAATAAAAAAAATACTGGAATTATATACACCTATGGTAGTGTGACCTACAAGTTTGTATAAAGTGACATAGACGTTGCTTAGCAACGTGTTGACTTGTCAAGGAGGCTTCCAGTTCTTGGCAAATGCACCATTATTTTATTACTATTGCTTGTTAGTATTGTATTAGTTGAGTAGTCTAACATGGACCGGACTTGTCATACATAATTCCAAATTATTCACTTTATTTTAAAATTTAGTATCAACTAATATAACTCTCTTGAACAATCTATTTTTATAATATTTTTTTATACATAACAATTACATTGCCTATTAATAGTTTTTTTTAAGGATTTGAAAACTAGAATACTGTGAATATAAGATGGACGTATTGACTAAGTTAATGCGGGTTCCTATATGATATATTAAAAAAAAGTCACATAGATCCACAGATTGATTGAATATATTTTAGTATTTTTTTTAACTTTATTTTTTTAATATATTAGTTTAAAATAAATGAATAATGCCATAGTCACTTACTACTGCTTGAAGGAGAACCTGGGCAGCGAAATGCCGAACTTGGTCTCGAGGCCGGTGAGCACGGGCGCCGCCACCTGGTAGCCGCCCACGTGGTGCGCGCGCTTGGGGGGCTCGCGCTCGGGACTCCGCCCCGTCTGCTCGGAGCCCGTCGGGCGTCTGCGGAACACTCTGCGATCAGCCCAGCTCCAGTACGCAATCTATCATTGTGGCAATGGATACTCACGACCCTCCGAAGTCGACGTAGACGAGACGTTGAAGGATCTCATACGTCACCAAAGTCACGGCAAATTGTGGTGAAGAACGGAACACACGGGCTGGAAAGAAAATATTGTATATTTAACTACTATCTGTGCACACGATTTTGTCTGCGTGGAAATCTACAATAAAAGTAGTCCTAGTTACTCCTTATCACAACAGCTAAGTGCCAGTGAAAGTCCCGTTCAAATCAATTCAGACGTTCCAGAAATTTGCCAGAACAAACGGACAAAAATTGTAAAAAAATATTATTATGGTATATGCACCGTGTATACATACATACACTTGCAATATTATTTATTTGTAAAGATTAATATATAAGGGCGAGTGGTTGTGGGTTCGATTTCCACTCGATGAGACACTCTGATACGTAAGACAAAGCGCAACGTGTTATGTCTAGATTTCGGACAACGGAGTGTCTTGACACCAAGTTCTCTCCGACTACCAAGCTATGTCTGACAACAGGGAACTCCTCGCCCTGTCCGGTAACAATAACAAGTCCTCACCCACAGCTCCCTTCCAGAAAGCTCTAGCGCCTTCTTCGGCGTATATCTTTCTAGTGGCGTCTATTAAGCCGTTGTATGTAGTTTGACCTGATCGAGCTACCACCTGGGATTTATGAAAAATATTCATTTACTAACAATAATATTATATAGAAAAACTAACACGACGAAATTTGTGAAATTATTTTCATTTCTTTCATCTGGCAATACAAAGCGCGGTGTTAAGTTTGCCATTTTTCGAATTTGGCTGAAACTGAGTGTCTTGGCACTCGGTTCTTTACGCTGCTATGTGGGAAAAATCGTGGTACTACATTCAATGCAATTTTTTCGAACCCCGTTCGATGAATAGTCTATATATATATATATATATATATAAAATTCAATAATAAATGCGTCACGGACATGTTGTCGGTGTTCTTTTTTGCTTTTTATTATTTTGTTACTTTGTTGTTTTAGAGTAAGTTATAAACGATTCCGGGAAGCAATTAAAATATGAAGCATTTACATAATAATGAACATTAAACTGTATACATCTGTATAAGAATAAACCTGTAATCGTGTTTTGATGACGTCAGCGGGTGTGACGAGGGACGCGGCCGGGACTCCCGCGATGGCCCCCGCAGCTAACAGCGTCAGGGGGTGGTTGTAACCATTTTCATCGGCGAATTTGGCCTACAAATTTATAATTTATAAAAGTAAACACTTATTTACTAGATGCCTAATAGATGTAAAGAAAACAATGATCCTAGTCGTTTTGGCGAGCCAACCTTAACATGCGCGTACGCGGGGAAGTAGATGGCGCTGAACGGCACGTCCCGCAGCAGACAGGCCTTCGCCCCCTTGTAGAGGCCGAAGAGCCCCAGGTCCTTGACGACGGCCCAAGCGCGCACCTTTCCGCCGCCCGCTATCTCTCCGGCCACTTGGAGGCGGATTTTTACTATTTCCAGTGGATTTGTGAATACTACTTGCGACGCGCCTGCCTGGAATTTAATTATGATTGATATTATTAAAAGTTTGCTATTTTTTTGTTTGCCCACCAAACTTCCACTTTTTTCTAGGTTATTCATACCGCAGAATATCATGTTTCAGTTCTGTGTAATTATATGACAAACAATTTTGAACCTATAACCACTGTTTTAAAAGAAATAAAAAAGTTACCAAAAAGAAAGTCTACTTACACAAGCACCCGCGAAAATCTCTCCACCCAATGTGATATTACCTTTCTTATCCATCAATTTATCACGAACTAAGTCATTCATCTGAAAATGTATATAACAATATAATTTCAAATAAAAATCTATTCCTTCTAGAAAACGCATAAAATATTACAAAATTCATACATTCCTCCTAAGTGTGTGAATATCACTTACGAAAACATTAAAAATATATATTAATTACGAAACATTGCATAAAACCTCGAACGTAGCAGGATTTAAACTCACGTCTCTCAAATTTATTCTTCTATCATATGTAATATAGAATTTTAGAACGTTTCTCATCCATAACGTCCGAATACTTACAAGACTTCGGAAATATTAAGAAAATTAAAAAAAAACTAAATAATATTCACCGTCAATTTAATAGCTTTTTCAGGCGCTACACCAATTAATTGCGGTACCAAGCCTCTGTAAAGCCCAAAGAAGCCTTCATGTCTTATGACTTTCTTGAAACAATCCCAAGAGTTACGGTACGCGACTTCTCCTATAAACGAGCCTGTTCTTTGATTCTGCATCCTAGTTTTTACTAGATCTATTGGGTACACTGCTGAAGCACCAACAGCTGGAAAATTTTGTTTTTGTTAGCATTACAGGCCTAAGTACGTAAGTCGGCTTAAAATAAATTTTGAAAATAAAAAAGTATCTCTGTGAAAGTTTCTTCGAAACCAGGTCTAGCCGTTTCCGAAGCTACCCCAAAAATGAATAAAAAACTGAGTAAAAAGCTAGAAGCTAAAAAAAAGTGCTTATATTTTAAATTAATTAGTTTCTTTCATAATTAATGTTATTTAATAATAATATTATTGATTATTTACCATAATTAATTTTCTAGTAAAAATAAACCCAACAGCCTTAAATAACAAATTTTAGTTAGTCTAATGTAGTATTATAACAATAAAAAGAACATACCACCAGCAATAGACCCCAGTGTAAATCTGTATGTACTTTCCAGTATTTGAATCAGTATACTCCTCTCTTCGGGACTCTGAAACAAAAACATGTATATATTTACCAACATCCTGTACACTATATATAGTGTGTGATGAATATGTCAATGATTTATAAATAAAGCAAATTATTATAAGAAAATAAATTTAAATGCTTTAAAATTACCTAAACTTTCTATTTTTTTATGAATAATTGAGTTGAAATTAGTTGAAGGCAATATTGTTTTTTGCGTGTATATTCCACTCTTTGAAAGATATGCATACGCGGAGAGAAACTAGTGTAATAATAATATATAATAATTCAGCCTTTTTACGGTTTCTCCTAAAGTACCGTGTGCAAAAAAATCATAGGAATTAAATATTTATTAATCATTTTTAATGAAATACAAAAATTAAAATACAAAAAGATAATGAAAAACAATGAACATAAATGGTAAATTATCAAAAATATATACATATTTGTTTGAAATTAACTGTAAATTAAAAAAAGAAATGTTTAATTACTTACCGAATATCAGATATATAATAGCTATATCGTGAACAATATGTGACCGAAAAAAACTTTTAATTAATATTTTTTATTTTATCAAGGGTATATTTATTTTTAAACACGATATGACTAGTATAAAGTTTAAGGATATGACAGATTTATTAAACAAATATAAAACAAAGATATATTTGCGATTGCCTTTGCCTAGTTGATTATAGCGATAAGGTCGTAGCGGTCTTTCTTCAATTTATTTTTTATCTTTACTTTTCTTACTTTTCTCTTAAAATCTCTTTTCTTTATATATATATATATATATTTATATTATAATTTAAGAAGAATATGAAATTATATATGAATTATAAAATCAATTATTTATCTGTCGTATCAATAAACAATTCCTGTATGAATGAATAAATTTATAATTTTCCATACAGAAATATAACAAAGCTAATGCAAGAAGAGAAAATCTGAAATATAGCGAGATGTCGGCCTAACCTAACCGAATAGCCAATTGTCCTAAAAAACAACTTTAAATTTCAGCCGAATTTCACACCATTTTTGCTATTAACACATATATTAAGGAGACGGCATTGTAATAGAAATATAAAAATTAGTTTAGATAGTATATCCATATTAACATTAACCATTAATTTTAAAATAAATATATAATACATTTTCGTACTCGACTGCGCGAGGCAAAGGGTGATGTGTTTATAACAGTATGATTTAAAAAAAAAGTTACAATGCCATTTCCGAATACACATAGCTTCTGTAAAAAACCTTCAAAATGGCCAACATTTCACTTAAACAACGATATAGTTAACAAATATATTAAACATTGCCGCCCTTACTTACCAAAAGCCGTTCCAATGATCGGCTTAACTGACAAGGTTCTATTACCTCCTCCTTTTCAGCATAAGAAAGAAAATACACAGCGATAAATTAGTCGTGTAACGCGTTACACATAAATACTAAATATTCTAAACTAAGTCCGGTGCGGGTGTAAGTAAAGTAACGATTTCGATCTAGATCTATATTTGGGTCTAGACCTACATGAATTTGCCAATACTTACCGATACAGCCTTTATTTCAGCCACTCTTCGCGTCACTTGCTTAAAGTACTGTTCGGGCGTTATCACGTTTAGATCGTTGTATACTATCCGGCTAGAATTAAATAATTTCACTTAATGAAACAAATGTAACCAGTTTGAAAGTGATAAAGTTAAACAAGAAAAATAGCATTCTATATGTGTTCTTCAGCATCCCGCATAGCAGGCAGTCAGAGGGATCCTAGAGTCAAGACACTCCGTTCTCCACATTTCGCCAGAAATCGAGATATAAGTTCAGCGGATGAACTTAACACCGCTACAAATGTAAATAGTTTAAATATTGTCATTGCTCCGATTGATAATAGAATCCACCACCAATCGCGATTACAGACCCACCACTGCACCACGATGGCCTGGTTTCTATATATCTTTTTGATAGATTAACGGAAATTTATCAGACACTTGAAAAAAGACATACAAGATACCTATAATAGTAAAATACTTGGGATACGCACGAGTGTTTAATGTTAGTAAGAACATAAATGCACTCAAAAATTTGAACTGAAATTACTGACCTGAATTTCTCGGTTCAGTTAGTTTTAGTTAGTCAGTAAAGTTATAACTGAACTGTATGACTATAAAATACATATACAGTTCCAGGACCCTTGTTACACCGCCGGAAGTACGGGCGCGTAGAAAAGTATCCGATTTAATCATAGGATTTGAAGATGCAGTGTAATGAGTCTTTCCTATTACGCGGTATTACAGGCGTGTTTAAAACTATTCCCTTTTAATTACAAAATGTGAAGATACAGTGGACTCTCATTGTAATGAGAGTGGATACAGGTGGGAAAAGCAGTGCAGAAAGAAGCAGAAAGCAAAATCAATGGATAGGGATCGTCTTCACTATTGTTATACAAAAGTTAAAACGATAAAACTGTTCATATTTCTGATATAAAACTCGTTTTATTATTGATAATACAAGGAAATCTTAAGTATTTTGCTTCTTCATGTTGTTTTTTGAAGGATAGAAGTTGATAACAAGGTATGAAGACAATTTGAACATCAGTTTAGTTATAATCATACATAATTTTTTTGTTATTTATTATTAATTAAATCTACATTTAAAAATAATAATATTAGGTTAAAAATTTTGGTAAAAATACAAAATGAAGTCCCCTCTTAATGCCAAGAACGAAGAAACAGAATTATAGTGAAAAACCAATAAAAAAATATATTTAATTAAATATGTATGTATATTTACATGCATGCCAAGTCTGGCATGTATGGCAAGTCTGGCATGTATGGCAAGTACGGTTAGCCAGATTTAATCAACGAATAAAATCCTAAGCAAAAGAGAACAAACTTTTTCATACAGGAATCGAACGCGGAATGATGGCTATGGTACACGATGTCGTATACTTCTAGAACTGCGTTACTATAGAAGTGTCGAGATGATTAAATATAATTTCTTCATGTGACTTGACACTCCATTTCTTCCACTTTCTGTCCAAATTCAAAATTTCGTGTAGTAGCGGAACTCAAGGTCGCGCTTTGCCTTGTGATCAAAGCGGCGAAACGAAAATAGTATAAATATAATTATTCTTCGAGCGGGAATCGAACCCACAACCATCTCTGGCCAATCGCATCACTACGATGATGTCAATGTTGGAAATTGCCCAATTACATCCCAATGTTTCCGAATATATTGAACAATAATAGTTTTTTTTATCTTTTCTCTATAGGTTTGATCAAAAATACTTTATTTAATTTTTGTCACCTCTATCTAAAAATTTTTTAAAGTTAATTTAAAAAGAAAAAAAACCGCTTAACTATCTCCTTATCATACGGAAGGTGTACACAATATCGATCTCCTGTAGATAAGGTGTATCTAATCTAACCGGATAGAATTAAATGTCACGGCAATTTTTTTTTTGATCTTACATTATAGTACTGCTGTAATCAGCTTTACGCTTTGTCCAGCATAACAAGTAGGCAGAGAGAGTCTGGTGTCGAGACACTCCTTTTTTCACATGGTACTAGTGTAATCGATATAGGTATATTACTATTTTTCATTCACGCAAGGCAAGGCTAAGACAATTAAGTAAGCCACTGTTCTCGTATTTTTGTCCTTTTTAGATATACGAGTATAGCGTATAAAGTATGTAATGAGTAGAAGAGTACCAAGACGCACTAAGGCTGGAAAAATGGAAATATTTAAATGAAATTATTATAATAGAATTAATAAGGTATCTTGTGGGATTCGGAAATACATAATGTATGTGTATGTGTGTGTGTGTGTGCGCGTGTGCGTGTTCGTCTAGTTTCATTTAAAATGTGTATCATGCAATGCAATGTGTAATAAGATGCAAATAAAATCTTTTCCCCAGAAAGCTCGAATAATATCGTGATTTTGTTCAAACAAATACAGAAATATATTTAGCCAAGTTCTCATCAAAGTTGCCAAGTTTTATACATATATGTACACAAATATATAACTTTGGGAACTTGGGAACTTTTTTTTGTACGGAACGTCTAACATGAGTACCGTTTATGTATCTTTCAATATAACGACTACTGAGCCCTTTATCTAATAAAGTAATATCACTAAGTGATATAATCTTGTCTCCATGGAACGTTTCGAAGGTAATTGTTTGCTTTGCGCTATCCACTTATGGTAACGTTGTTAATACGACGTTAATTATGATGTATAGTCTCTACTAGTTAGAAGAAAAATGAAAATATAATAAAGTTTCATATTTAATATATTAAAGATGTTTTAACATATTAAATAAAAATGGCCAGAGATAACAAGGGCTAGTCTCGTGACACTCCGTTCTCCGTTTTGCGCCCGAGTGCGAGATGTTAAGTGGTTGAGTGGCGAGTGGAGTCGAATACAAGTTTATTTATTAATTTAAAAAGTGTCAGCTGTATTCCGAATGGTAGGCTATTCATTACTCCGAGTGGGACCGAACCCACAATTACCGAGTTTATTTTACTTAAAAGGCAAAATTTGTATTTATTACAATATATAATTTTTATGGTGTTAATAATTCATCTAATCATAATCCAGGTACAAAAATTGTAAGTAAGCATAGACTGTGAACTTTACATTTATTTCTAATATAATTTTAAAACAAATTCTTTCTTCGAATCGTTTTTCATTAATTTGGAGTTGAAAAGAATTATAAAAAATAAACAATGTTAATTTTTCTTTATCAAATAAACTCAAAGGCAAGTAATTATGACACAAAAGTTCAAATTGAATTCTTAACATAAAAATTCACGACTTCCATCCCTACACGTCACACACACAGTTCAAAAATTCAATATATACTTCTAAACATTTATCTATATGTATGTATGTAACAAAATTGAACTCACCCATTCGTCTGTTGAATCATATCACATAATGTGAACAATATATCCACTTCGAGAGGAGTGACTTGGCTCATCATCTGCGCGGAGTGAAGGAACTCTTCTTTAGTGATCTCTTGTGTCTTGTGTCCATTGCTCGCGTTTAGATACACGCGTTTTATTAATTCCATGTTATTTAATAGGGAATTGAACGCCATGTAGTACGGGAAACTGATTTTGCGCTCCCCTTGTGGGAATCCTGACGCCTGGAAAATTAATTTTCTTTTAAAGCTGCCGTGTACTGCTGTAGATGGCATGGATTCTAATCCCATACAGGGTATGGGTGATAATTACAAGACTTTAATTTGAATACTGTACGAAATAAGAATTTACCTATTATATAATTATATATACATATGTTTCAAAATATAACATATAAAATGGTCTTTACAATAACAGAAATACTATTAGCGATTAATTGTCACATTTTGGAGTTTTATTAGAAACACCCGTAAATCTTAAATTAAAAAAGCTATCAAACTTCGTCTATGAAATGTATGGCTCAAAATTTTCTAAATGGTATAGACCATAACCCACTTTCCATAAACCACCTGTATTATATTAAGCCAAAAATTATATATGTTTTAGCATATCGGCTAAAGTGGAGTTGTTTAAAATAATTAATTAATTAAGTACTTAAATAAGAAAGTAGATTCAATAATATTTCTATACTGTTTAAAATACCATCTAAAGGGCCCTTAAATAGTTTAATCCTATTTTATTTCACGATACTACGTGTACGAATTGAATAATGAAGGAAGTAGGGGCGGTAGGACGTTCTTTATGGGGCTATCTTTATAAATTGACAAATTAATGCAACTTACTGCAAATAGAATATAAAAAATATATTTAGAAAACGTATAAAATTTGAACGCAGCGGGATTCGAACCCGCGCCCTTAGAAACCGTCCAAGACGATTGGACGGTTTCCAAGAGGCGCGCCGCTACGTCGTAATTCTTATACGCTTATTACAATTTATTTTTGAAGTCAAATAACAATCTAGTCATTAAGATTGATAAGTATTCATCCCTACCAAATTCTAAGCAATTAAAAATGTATATATATTAATTATGTACTAAATTGCAAAAGGAGACGAAATAAAAATATAAAAAGAACCAATACACTCAACAATTTAAAAAAAAACCTAATGTCAATACTCCACTCTCCGCGTTCGTCCTAAATCTTATCATTGCACGATAAAAGGCGCCAAAGCGGAGAAATGAAAATAATTAAGTTATAATTATTCCACCGTATATGAATCAAACCTACGACCAATCGCGATTACAGACGCTGTCCCACTGCACCAAGATTTCACAATTTTCAAAATTAACAAATTCTACTTATACGTACATTAATAACTTTCGTCTTCAATTCCTTAGTGAGGAGATGGTTTTTCACACTTAGCATGATGTCTTTAAAATCGCCAGCGCTTATGAAACCACTACCATCTTTGTCACATTTCTTGAAGGCTTCTACTCCATACTCTTCGTGGAAGTCGTGGAGAAATTGACTGAACTCTGGATAAGTTACAAGTCGCTTCTTATCCTATTGTTGGATGAAATACATATTTTTTATAAATGATTCAAAATAATCTTCTTTTTCAGCTCAAAATGAAATTCTTTAAAAAACACGCTTCAATCGCAATCCGAAATGTGTTAAAATAAGCATCAATCGTTCATTGATTGATGAATGAAGGAAAATCTTGTAATATCTATATAGATAGATAAATAGGTAGGTAGATATATATATATATATATAAAGAATTCGCATTAAGTTTTTACCAATAACGACGAAACTATGACATTAAAATAACCTACTTGTATATAAAAATAAAGATAAAATTTATTATACCTTTCCAAAGTACAAGCGTACGAAGGTGCTTTCCATGTTGAATGGTAATTTCTTATGCAGAGCCGTTTTACGCATGACTTCAGCGAACTCATCTGAAAAAAGTATACTATAAAACCCATTGTTCAGCCCACGGTATTGTTCAACACGTACGAGACGGTTGTAAGTTTGATTCCCACTCAAAAGTTACTATTATAAAATATTTTTTTCCGTTCTGTTAGACCAAATGCGTCTTTAGTACATACAATTTTACAAAATGAGTTAAGTGGAAATTGGAGTAAGAAGAGAAATGCCTGTGACTTGCAACCCAAGTGCAGGCTTAAGGTTTATATAAATAGGCGTGGAGGCGGGTGTTAATATACATATATATATTTAAATTACAATTTAGACTTAATAACATAGTTAAACTTAAATTATAAATGCAATGGCGGCCTTATTGCTAGAAGCAATCTCTTCCACGCAACCAATATAAGTCTTGCTTATTGAGTGACTGACTAACAGACAACGCACAGCCCAATTTACTGGGCGTAGAAAACCGAAATTCCAATATATGTTCCTTGGGAGTTTAGGAGCATTAAGAGAGGATTCCTCCAAATTTACACGAGAAATGATAAAAATGGGATATTACGTTTTATAATCCAGGCAAACGAAATTGCAGGAGACAACTAGTTTTAATATAAAGTTTAAAAATAAACTAAGGATCCATAGTCTTTACTGTCATGGTATATTTAAATAAAACAAATAATTTCATAATAAAAGAAAAGTTCTACTTGAAAACTAAGTTGACCTTGATTTTTTTCTTCTTCAAGGCCACAATTTCAGTTCATACAATGATATGTTAATAGTAATCCGTTTTTAAATAACTATATTTTAATAACACGCGACACGATTACTAAGAATGATTAAAAAAGTATTGAATATATTTATGAATACGTCCTTACAATGTTGTTTGGTCGCATCGTCTACCCGCAGTTTCTGTTAGTTAAATTTGCTCGACAATTTTGATTTAATAATTGCTTACTGAACTTTGTAATGCCAGCATTTCAAGATGAAGGTATTTTCAAAACAATTCAAATTATAATAACAAATTTTAAAAATTACAAAAAAATTACATGTAGATACTTATGTGTTATTTGGGAGTTTTCGCAATAAAACAATTACAGCTTAACGCTTTTTTCTGCATAGCAGAGGCGTCAGAGAGAACCTAGTGTCAATACTCTGTTCTCAACTTTCCATCCGAATTCGAGACATTGCGCGTAGAGTGACGGAACTCAACGCCGCGAACTTAAACAGAGCTAAGAAATGAAAATAATTAAATTATGATAATTTCCCCGTGTGACAATCGAACCCACAACCAATTGCGATTACTGTGAAACTGCGTCGCGATGGCCTGTAATATTCCAAGTCGCTTTTATTACCTTCACATGTCTATCAATCAATCAATAAGTGTAAGAAAATATTGAAACGCTATTTTTATAGAGTTAACGGTGACCTTACTAGGATGACCGATGGACCTGGCAACGAAGAAATTATGTAAAGCGTGTACTTTCAGCTTTTTTCTTTAAACAATTTTTTTACAGATTCAGGCTTTTACCCTCAGAGAGATAACCTTGTGTGTAACCTTTTCGTCTAGAATTTAAGACATTTCGTGTTGAATGGCTGAACTCGAATCGAATTCAAAGCAAAATTAAAATATTTTAAATATAATCATTCCCTCAAATGCGAATCGAACCCACAACCGCGTTAAAAGTCAGACGCTGTCACACTATACCACGATGACCTTATTTAAACTTAGATGAACTAATTTTTTATGTTTTTGAATATATAAATAATTAAGTCGAGTAAAGGATAAGGAATGCGTTTGACAAAAAACTGAACTGTTTAAGAAAGATAAAGGTACTGTTTACTATCTTGTAACTTCAAACTTTAATTAATGCAACATTTTCTAAAATAAAAAAATAATGCGTAGAAAATACGGATGATATGTCCGTAGTCAATGAAATGAAAACCTAAAACAATATCTTTTAACATTTTTTAAAATATACAATTATATATATATAAATTTAAACAATAAAATTAAAAGCTTAAATCTAATTTTACGTCTACATTTTTAAATAAATATGTAGAGCAAATAATATATTAACACCTAAAGTAAGCATTGTAAAGTACCTACATTAAAACTTGCCGCTTAACTGAAATTTAAAACTAGTTTCGGACGAAGTTGCCAGTTGAATGCAGTTTTCATTACCGAACTCGAATCATTCAATCGACCTACGAATATTTGCCTTGCATAATTTCAAAACGTAAGAGATCTAGATACCTTTTAACTTCTTATAGTCAGATTTTATATGTATTTAGGTTTTGTTAGCCTTTTGGTTGTGTGTTTTTTTGGTATACTTTTTATTAAAGAACCAGTTTCATTTTTAACATTATTTAAAGTGTTAAATTGGACACTTACGAAATTTAAAAAGATATATTTAGAGAACGTATAAAAATATGAACGCAGCGGGTATAAACCCGCGCCTCTTGAGAACCGTCCAAGCGCTCTGCCCGCTAAGCCATACGTTCTACATCCAACAACGTCGAAATTCTTATACGCTTATTACAACTTATATTTGTTGTTAGCATCTCTGTAGAGTAGTCCCGCTGCGTTCAAATTTTTATACGTTTTCTAAATATGTATTTTTCTGTTTAATCTTATTGCTTTTTTTTTTATTTTGTATATATACTAGATGTGAGCAACATTTTCATTTACAATGTTGAGTTAGCCTGTAAGACATACTACGTAACAAATATAAAAGTAAATATAAAGCAAATATAAAAGTAAAAGTATTACATTAAAAGTATTTCAGTATAAATGTATTCAACACCAAAAATATAAAAAAAAAACAATAATAATATTATTATTATAATAGCAGCTTAGCACGATAGTTAGAGAGAATCTAGTGGCAATACATTCCGTTCTCCACTCTCCACCAGAAATAGATATTGTTTGTATAGCGGCGAAACTCAACATCGCGCTTTGTTTTAGTTAGTGGAGATATGAAAATATTTTAAATCCAGTCATTCCTCCGAGGGGGAATGGAATCCCCTACCAGTCGTTTACAGACGCTGTCCTACTGCGCCACAGTGACAATTTTTATTAATATACTATTTCTTCAATTTTTTCACTTCGTTACAAAAATATCAATGAAATTAACTCATATTGAAAATAAATAATTAAAAAGGATCGAAATATCGTTCCTAATATCACTGTCAAGACTCATATTCACTCACTTACTGTATGACGTCACGTGTTACAATATTGATTTCAAGTCAATGAACTCATGAATTATATACTATACAATATTATGAAGCAAACGAAGAAAAAAATATTTACAATAGCCAAAGCGAATGCATTTTAGGCTGTTTAGGTAAAACTGTTCACCCAAATACAGATGTTTCATAGTGAATGCCAATAGTTTACCACTTCGCAATATCGAAGATAAATCTTAGTGGAATTAGTGCGACAAATTAGGCACCAAACTGCTTTATTGCCTAAAATTCAAAAAATTAAAGAAAGGAATATGTCACAACCTATAACATATATAAAGTGTGTCAAGTGGAAGTAATCGGAAACCCAAAATGTGCCTACTTAGTTAAAAAAAAGTAACTTAAAAGGACTCGTGTAAAATGATTATCTCATCACCTCAGACGTCTTGGTAAGCACATCAGGTTTATTTTGTGGAAATATTACACATTATAAACGAATTCGGACACAATTTTCAAGCAAATCAAAAGACTTACATTGATATATACAGGTAAAGTAATAAAATCGTGTTAGTATCTATATATATATAGCTTTATATCACTAAAATGTTATATCGTAGTTTCACCTTACTACTAACAAATGATAAATATACCGGTACATATATTTAACTCACAATACATGTAGCATATTCATATTACACAAGCCTTATAGAGACATGGTTACTTTACATTAAATGGATACAAGTAGTTTAATTAACACTGATTTTTTCATAGCAATTTACGTATTTAATAGTTTTTTGACCTTTTGGTAATATAATCAAATTTAGTTTTAAAACATAACTTTTAATTTTCATTACTCAAAATTATCATTTTAAATTGATCGATCCATCTCTCAAAATCGATCGATCGATCTATCTCGCATACCTAAGGTAGGTACTGGAACCCAGAGTCAAAACACTCCGCTTTCCGCCCGAAATCGAGACATTGCTTGCTGACTGGCGTTTGCCGTTAGACTCTGTCATATTGCGCCACATTTGCCTTTATAAAACAGTTTTTTTAACTTACCAAAAGCAACGAGACCGTTTCCATTAGTGTCGAACAGCTGGAAAGCAGTCTTGTACAGCGCGTCCGGGACACAGAGCAAGCCCTCGAAAGCTTGGAACTCTGAGAACGATATGAACCCATCCTTGTCCATATCGACGATGCCCGCGATGAGCTTAACCGATTCCTTGTTGTAGTCATCTGCAAAATATTTACATTTATTTTATGTCAGTCGTCAGTTAGGTCAGAGAAATCAATTAGGGCTTACCTAATTGACGTCTCTGAGTGGCCGTTCTCGTGATTAAAGTCTTCTTTAGTACGTAAATTTAAGTTTCAAATTAGATTATTTGCAAAACTTTATGGTATTTAGCTAAATTTATCAAACCGGTTATGTGTATTATGGTCACTTTTGAATATTTTAAAACCTTTACTACTGAAAAAGCCTTAACAGAACTAAAAAACGTAGGCAAAGCACCTTTTGTTAAATTTTTACATAGCTGTTAAATTAAAATCTAGAACACTCAAATAACAATAAAAAAGGAATATGAAATAATTAATATTTGAGAATATTTCAAATCTATACTCGTATAGGATTTAATTTTGCTCGAGCTACGTCACTATTTTATCATGTCAACAGATAAGATATAACTTCTACAATCTAACTTGGAATATGACATAGACAGTGTATGTTTTAAAATTTGATCTGTCATTGATTACTTTTGAAGTCATAATATTATGACGAAAATTCTTACACAATAAGCCCTATTATTTAGGTCTATGGCCATTTTTTCTTAATCTTTTTATTTTAAATAAATGACAAATTTATTTTATTTTGTGGCATTCACAAAGACTTTTTTAAAGTGACAAATAAAAAAAACAAATGTTTAAACATTTACTTACCTTCGTCAAACAAACCAAGAAACTTTCGGACGAAATCTTCACTAGTGATGTATTTTTCGCCATCCTTCTCTACAGAGGCATATTTAAGGAAAATGTCATGAAGTCGGTCTGTGTCCGCCCGTTTTAAATAACCAGCCCCCTATAACAAAGAATGATCAATCAATATAATTGTTAAATTGGAATTATGTATTTTGCTATAAAAATTATAAAATAAATTGGACTTGCTTATTTATTCGGTACATTCAATAAGTTAGTGAAACAATTATAAATATTACTGAAGTAACTATCACTATGGTCGTTATAATGAAATACATTTTTAAATACGATAACTAAAAAAGTAGGGTAAACATGATTTATAATAAAAAACTACAGGCTGAAAACTGCAGATTAAAAATAAAAAATATATAGAGTTTATAGTGAAAAGGAAAAGCATTATCTTGATTGTTTACTTTGCCGCATATCAACCTTTACGTCGCCGCACCTGATTGCACTTTTTTAATAACATCAGTGTGTGTAAAATTTTCGATATTTTTTATAATACATATTTTTGTTTTGAATATTAAATTTAATTTTGATAATAATCAAAAATATCTATAAATAATCAAAAATATTATATTAACAAAATAGAGGACATCGTGTCGTAGTGTGATAGCGTCATCTCATATGGTTGTTGGTTCGATCGTTGTTGGTTCGATCCCCACTTGATAAATGGTTTTATATATACATTTATCTAAAATGTATTTTTGAATACCAAAATTATACGCGATTAATCCGGTTAAAATAGTTTCATTTCAAAATGTGTAATAATCGAGAAAATCAAAGAACTTATTATGGTTACATTTAAATTGTTTTCATTTATCCGCTCTGGTAACTGCCCTGCTGTACGAGAAGCGAGAAAATACACTATAATAACCAACTATACAGAATATACGAAAAAAATATTTAAGAGGATAATAGAAATGTAAGAGAATATCAATCTATGATTTTTAGAATATACATTTTGGACAGTCTGTTTCTGCTTCTGTATAGGCCACATCTCCGTAACTACTGGACGGATTTGAGTGAAACGTACCAAAGGCTATAGCATACACCTTGAAGACTGGGATATCTGATGTAAAATCGTAGTAGACCAGCTTATTCTTAAATTTAGCTAAATTTAAGAATAAAATATATTTCGTTGACTCAACGACAACGGCCATTTAATGTTCAGATTAATATTATATATATTGCTATGAAAATTCCTGAAAGCACTATAAATATTTAACATCAAATATATATTATATATAATATAATATTTTTAATAAATTAGGATTCGGGATAGTTCTTTGCATTATCAGTGGTCACAATTATAAACCAGGATGATGTAAATCCACAGAGTTATTGAATTCAGTAGGATTCCAGGACTAAAAATAAAAATCAACTTTGATTGTGCAATGAAATAAGGCTGATAAAAAGCTAATAATTCCAACGGCCTTACTATATGATTTTAGCCATCTACAATTTCCTCTGCATTTACGATGACAATAACCAAAACGCAAGGCTAATTCGTTGGAAATTTGTGGAATCAAGTTTCTCTGTCCTGTCCCAACCTACACATCACCATGACAATTATATATTTATATATTTTTTAGTAAAAAATGTCCTTGTGTATTATTTATGTTTTGTCATTTTAACACATTATTAAATAATGACGCGGTACCAAGTAAAAATATAAGAATAGACGTGATTGTATTGTAGTTAAAACTAGTTTGGCTAATCGTGATAGGTCCAGGTTTGAATATCTTAAATGCTACTAATTGGATAGTCATATGTGGATCATAAGAACGCATCACAGGATCATGGATGTTTATAGCCGGCAAAATAGTCATTAAAAATATACTAAAACAAGTGTTTTTTTTTTATTTACGGTTGATTTATGAAATTGTATTTTAGTTTAAGTTAACGATTATATATAACAGTAAAAGCTTATTTCCAGTGTTTGGTAGACAAAGCAAATGGTTGCGTTCTGCCACTGATCTTTAAATATTTCCTCAAGTGAGAATTGAACCCACAACCATCTCACAGTTACACAGTGTCACTTGTGTGTTGTTAATTTTAAATGATATCTCCTTACCTCGAGAAACATTTGCCTAGATTCAAATTGAAAAAGGAAAGCCTGGAAAGGGGGACCCCCTTTTGTGTAGGTGTATCTTAAAAAATTTTATATAATAAAGCTATGATAGTTTTTAAATATCGTTTGAAATGTAAAAACACTCGTACAACCTGTATTTCATGTCATATTTCGATTAAATGTCAAATTGATAAGCATTAGTAAAAATACCGCAACGGGAAATGTTGCGTTCTATTACTGATATCACTATAGCTACCATAGATAAAATATCAATATATAAACAAAAGGAACTTATATAATTTGTTCACATTAAATACTTTTTTATTAGACAGTTAAAGTGTATTTTATTTTAAAGCGTTGAAGCTCCACTGTTACACGTAAGAAGAAAACAAAGGTTATTTGTGTCATTATAAATTATTTCTTATATACTGAATATACACACTAGAATAAGTCTTTAACATTTTATTAAGCTATGATGGTACAGTGTGACAGTGGGCGGCTGTATAAGCGATGGTTGTGGGTTCGATTTCCACTCGGAGAAATTATTTAAAATATTACTCAACAACTTGTGCATGCATGCAGCATGTCTTGAATTCGTTCGGAAAATGGAAAAACGAGTGTCTTGACTCAAAGTGACTTGATGTGCGGAAAAAAACGCGAAGCTACTTTCGTTCTATCTCAACATTTTTTCTTTTTTCCACACAATTAATTAACGCGATAGGTGAATCCACGGAATACTAAGAAACTTCTTTTCGAAACTGTGTGAAATAGTCGCATTAATTGAATGATTCGGTTGCTCTTTCAAGCCTTTGTAAAATCAAAAGGTTGGGCTTAAAAAAAAAAACAATTACACGCTTTTACTTGAGTAGCGGCATAGCTTTGGTTAGGTTACGACAGTCCCTTCTCCGATTTCCGCCTGACACACCGTGAGTTCTTATAAGAACATTAAGATAATTTGAATATAACAATTCCCACGAATGAAGATCGAACCCCCAACCATAGTAATTATAGTCAGAAGTCATTGTACTGCGCCATGATGGTTATTAGACATAAATTAAAAAAACCTATATTTAGTGCGATATAGTTTTTACCTTTTAATGATTATGCCTAACGCTCTTTCAATTATTGTTGATCATCATTTCAATCACGTTTGTAAGAAGAGTATTTTTAGATTAATGTATTAGCATTAGGTACTTTAAATCCATTTAATCACGACCTTCGTTATATATAATGTAAACGGGTGAGTGTAACAATCGAGATATTGGTATTAGGTTTATATATTATGCACTTACACAATTTATACATATAATAAAAACGTTACCGATCGTTGTCTGTACATGAAATATATACGAGAAAAAATATATAAAAACAGTGATTTTTTTTTGTTTTTTTTTTATTAGATTTTTTTAAATCATAAATTTAAGCAAAGTTTGTAATTTAAGTGAGAACGCCGGCAGTGAAAAAACTAAATAGCTAAGTTTACGAAGGGGAAGCCGCGAGCGGGTCCTTAGTTGTGTTATGTCATAGAATATTTGGTTAAAATTTCATTATTGTAGAACACCATTTGTATGAGCGCATTGAAAGTAATAAAGATTTAAATATTAAAATTGCCAAAGGCAGAATAAATAATATTATTTAGAAAGAGTATAATTTAAATGGAAATTAATGTTCATATCCAGAACATTATATTAAAATGGAATTTAAAAATAAAGAAAAAAAAATTATAACAAAAAAATACCATTAAATGTAAGTATAGACTAGGCTAAGGTCAAATCTAAATTACCGGTTAAATTTAAATATAATCATTTCACCGAGTGGGAATCGAACCCACGACCGATCGCGTTAAAACCAGTCAGAAGTCGACCACTGCGCCACGGTGACTTCTAATTATCACTAACCGTTATAATACAGTTATAATAAACTGTATTATATCTATTGTTATTATTAGTTTATCAAAAAGTCATAACCCAATTACGATTTAATCTTTTATTGCGTCAAACTCTTGCCATAGAATAATCGTAAGACGCATTTAAAATTAAAAAAATAAGACATAATAATTTAGGGTTATGACAAAAAAATTAAAACGTATGAAATATTGAACGTGAAGCGGGATTCATAATTCGCGCCTCTTGAAATCGTCCAAGTTCCTTTTAATTCGCTAAGCCATATGTTCTACGTTTAACGAACGGTTGGTTTAAGCGATTAGGGCACTCCATTCTAATACGCATCCAATATTTGTTTTTGTATTTCAAATTCGTTTCATTGACTTCAAATATTTTTACATTTTTAAATTTAACAATTTTAATCATTTTATTGTTAATATATAATTAAATTTAGAAAATTACAAGATGAATTTAACAAATAATAATTTTTACTATTAATATTTTCAAAAATATTAATTTTTACGAGTTGAAATTATGATTTTCTAATAACTATTCCATATTAAATGGATCAAAATGTAACTTGTTAATAGATATTATTTTAGAATTTATAGAAATCCTCTCTGAGATTCGTAGAGGAACTTACATGCGAAATTTAAGCTTTAAATTTAAGCCCAGAGACTTCGTATATACGTTGCCTTTCAGTCACGTAATGTAAATAACCAAAGAATTTTACATATATGGTTCTGTACATTTTAAAATGTCAAAAAACTTTGTTTTTTTTTAATTTATGTATCTCTCGCGTGTATCATGGTAAGCAGAGAGTATGTAGTATTAAGACACTCTTCCATTGTCCACTTTCCATCCAATTTCGAGATATGATGACGAGTTGGATACGGAACCCACAAAGCGACGAAAGAAGGTCTTACTAGAGTAGCAAAATTGTGGATGACGTAATATTGCTATTTTCTAAATAAATAACACATTTACAGTACAATCACGTGTTAAAATTCGAAAAAAGTGTGTGATCGAAAACAGGACTTAAATAATAGTACTTAACTACTAGCACTATCTTCGATTTAAAAAAATTAAAGTCAAGTTTACCTATTCACAAAGCATTCTTTTGAAAGCTCAAACGCTAATATTTAATTTTCATTACATATGCTTAGAAATCTCAGAAAGTTTTTATGTTTCATTTAGAAATTGACGCTCAACATCAATCCATCAAATTAAAGTCATCTTACTTATTTATAAAATAAAACCAATGTGTAAATAAAACCTCACTTGAAATTGAAATATTCAAAGTTTTAACAAAATTATCCGATTACTACATACATTTATTTAAATTAAGAGGCCGTAGTGGCGTCGTGGTACAGCGTTTGACTTTAAACGCGATTGTTTGTAGGTAGATTCCCACTCGGGGGAATGATTATATTTAAAATATTTTGATTTCTCCGCTCTGGTACCTAAGACAAACTGCGGCGTTAGGTTTGTCCACTCAGCACGCAATGTTTTGGAGAAACGTGGAGAACTGAGTGTCTTGACACTAGGTTATCTCTGCCTATGCGGTAATAAGCGTAAAACTTACTACATATAAATAAAGGTAATAAAACGAAAAATATACAAAAAAAATTATAAAAATAGTTCTTAATACATATTATATAAATAAGTAAAATTTCATACTTTCGTTTGAAGCAATAAGCATGCAAGCAACGAGCAAAAAGTTGTATAATCTGATAATCATCTTAAACCGGTGTTTACATAAACTTGTTTTTAGTTAAAAATACAATAAGCATGTATCGGATTTTCGTTTTTAAAAGGACTACAAAAGTATTTAATATTAAGGTTGAGTTAAACCCTAATAAGTAATTAGACTTAATAGGAATGTCAGATCATCTAAGAGATACATCCATATTTTTTTAATGTAGCAGGTTATTTAACATTCATCCTAACAAAGCTGTCACATTTCATTATCAAAGGATACAGGTTTTATTTATTTTATATACCTGCCACTATTTTTATACTATAGAGGTTTAAGAAAAGAAAGAAACATGGAGTAAATTTTAAGAAAAATAAAACCTGAAATGTGTATTTATGGTTAAATATTCCTCTGATACCAAGTTATTCACAGTAATTAAATTAACCTACAACTATTTTCTTAAACAAGTATTATACAATTATTCAAACATATTTGTTATCAATGCTTATCATTATTCAATAGTGTATTATGAAGTATGTGGAGTCCTGTTCTTGTATATATATAGTAAATAGAATTATAAATATATGCTTTAGTAAATAGAATTAAAAAAAAACTAAAATATAGGTACCAAGTATTTACTCATTAAACTGTATTTGCCTTATTCAATTAAATTAGAATATTATATAGTGTGATACATTAATTTCATACTGAGAAAAGCAGCTTCATGCTTTTTCTCACATAGCTCTATAGACACAGAGGACCTAAGACACTCCATTCCTCATTTTCTCCTTGAATTTAGACATGGCAGAAGTAGTGGTGGAGCTCTACTTTCAAATTGTGTTTACCAGAGTGAAGAAATATCAAGACACTCAGTTATCCACTTTCTATGCATATTTTAGATATAATACATGTGATAGAACTCAATACTGCAATTTGTTTTTGACCAGAACATAGAAACAAAAGTAATTTCAAAATAATCATAACCCCAAATGGGGATCAAACCCGAAACCATGTGATTACAGCCAGATACGGACCCACTACACCAAAATTATCTCGAACTGCTTAATATATGAATGAAAATATGTCAAATGTCTAATATAGGACAACATGTCCGAGTGATAATAGATTACTATCTTTGCATCATCAAGTAATATTATAGTTACAATTTGTTTGCTTTTAAGGTTTCGATAACTGAGACTCATTTGAAATTACAGTAAAGTTCTTTATTTATTCAATTTAAATTATATATCTATACTATACTTACTTAGTTTTATAAAATTTGTTTAGGTTATCAAAAAAAAAAATATTACATAATTCCTTACAAACGGTCGCTTATGGGGAAAAATGTGTCACAATGTTACCGAATATAAGGTCAAGATAAGTAGTTATCAGTCATTGATACAGAGCGTGTTCATATATTATAAATGTCTAATTAAAAAATACTTGCCAAATTCTCAGAGGTAACTTCTATTTATAACATGTGTATTTTTAAACTTTAAATATATACTATCATAGTAGTTTCGTTGTAGTTTGTACTATCAATGGCTAATTATAATTGTAAAATATTCAAAACTAACCTATTCAACTGTTTTTGGAGTATTTTTGTATGTAATCACTTTGTTGACTTAATAATTTTCTGTTTGAATTAAATTCTACATTCCGACAGTGTTAAAGACCTATATACTAACTAGCTGTTCCATGCGCATTTATCCACAAAGTAATGGAGAACTCAATGCCAAATTTTCAGTTTGTAGCAAAATTACATTTTGCTTTTATAAATATAGATGTTCTTTTATTAGAATATAAAACAAAAAAAAACTTACAAAAAGCCAAATAAAAAGCAACTTGTTGAAATTTAAACAGTATTTACTTGTTCTTTAATTATAATGAAAACTGACTATTACAACAAAAGTAAATTTAATATGAATTAATGCTAATATTAGAACAGACTGTCAGAAATAATTTAGTGAGCTGTAATTTGGAAATAGAATATAATTTATTATAATTAAATCATAAATCAAACCCAATATAGTAGCCTTTAAGACTCAGTATCCAATGTCACCACTTAAATATTCACCAACAATTAAGAAAACACACATTAACAAATGATATATTCACTTAGCAATAGTTATTATAAAATGTTAAGTTACCCGATGTACGGTCATTTTGTAGTGAAGACTCGAATTGAACTGAATTAATGAATATTGTACAGTTGACGTAACAGATAAGAGTATTTTATCTAGTTTGCATAAGCAATATAGCTACATTAACATATTGGACCCATCATTCAAGAAGATATACATATTACAAATATTATGCATTAGCTGGAACAAGTGTATGTGTTGAAAGTGAAATTATAAAAAGGTAAGGAAAACATCTTTATTTTAGAGAGTATTTTAATATATTTAAATACTCGTTAATTTAAAAAAAAATTAAAATAATATTATATTTTTTTTTTCTTACATATTCCATGCAAAGGTCAAATAGGTTAGTTCTGATTATCTAACAACCTCTAGTAATAAAAAATTGTTTGACGAAAATTGATAAAGCTTATCTATTAGTTAAATATAACAATATCAAGTTCAGGTGCATAGTGATAATTTGGTTTAACCTTATACCGCAAAACTGACGTTTCTTAAGTATTTCAAGGGCAGACGATTCAAGGGCGATTGATTATGCCACAAAAATACCGCATGCAGCCGACCGTTAGCGGAATCAATTGATAAGAACATTTCTAACTAGATATACCCATTTAAATTTAAAAACTTACCCACCTCTTGACAGCTGGCCTGAGTTATCAAGGAGTTGGACAAGAATTTCAACATTACAGTGTTTTTTCGTAACTAAACAATTTTTGTCGCTTGTAAAAAAACACTTTTATTTATCGGAAGTTCGTTTCCCTTTGTTACGTCACAATATATAAAATAATACAAATCTATTTTAGATTTCCACGCACTATGCTCATGATCAAGAGCCGGGTGTTGCGTTCCGTTCGCAACTTTATTGTAATTTTGCGACCTACAGCTTAGTGCCTGGCGTTAATAGGGTTGTCAACGTACTAAATACAATGTTTAAAATAAATGTTAAATGCTAGATTTTCTATTTCAATTTACTTATATATAAAATGGAATTATATTAATTTTTGAGATAAATAACTTTTTAATATTTTTTTTTTGTTTCACATCATAACGTGTGCTGTGATTTCGTGCATAAAGAATCCACAGACCATTATTATCATTTTGTGAAAATTATAAAATCTATAGCAAAACCAGACTTATGAGAATCTTTGAATACAAACAATTATATAGTAAATCGTAATGTTTTTATTTTAAAGTAAATAATTAACATTAAGCTCATAATATTGCAATTACATAATCTAATGCTTATGTTGGTTATTAGTTAATTAACCAGTAAAAACATTTAGGTCAGGGGATTTTCCGTTATCCTTTAATGAACTTAAACTACAAATGATAGAAAAGTGTGTGATCCTAATTCAAAAATATCAAATATTATTTTTCAATTGTTTTTTTATCAATATTTAATGTAAATTTAATTGTTTAGAAAGAGACATCTAGTTGTATATTAGTACCATTGATTTAGCTAAACTAGTAAGTCTGTAGTGGAGAACAGATTAAAAGAAGTTTGTAAATGAATAAACAGATGGCGTGCCATAAGTTTTGTCTAGGTTATGTTTGTTTGGTTTTTAATTTATCACAATCATATTTAATAAATATTACAAAATATATTTCTTTCTGTATATTTCCTTACTAATAATAATAAAAACATGTGCACTTACTTGTTAATTTTACTGCGAATTTTACATTACGCGATATATAACGTAATTAGATATTAAGCATAATTATTTACTGTTTAAAATAATATATAACTATAAAACTAATATGAAGTCATTGATTTTAGCTACCGTATAGTATTTTAAGTAACTAACTCAAGTGGGGATATAGCTCAGTGGTAGAGCATTCGACTGCAGATCGAGAGGTCCCCGGTTCAAACCCGGGTGTCCCCTAGAACTACTATTTTATAAACACTATTTGTAATTGTTTTTCTTGTTTTTATAACATTTTTAATAAATTATATTAATAATTAAACATTCTTACATAACTTTTTTTTTTTTTAATTTAAAAACTAATTGAAGGAGGAGAAGGAAGGAGTTTAAGTTTATTTTAATAACTAATAATATTGTTAAATTTTATTTTAACATATTTTCGAGCTTTTAATGTCGTTTCATGCTCAAAGTGAGATTTCTACGTTATCATCAGTCTCGTAGAAATATTTCCGATAATAATTTCAACTCATTGTTTAAATTAGATAATAATTGAGAATTTAATGAATAAATTCATTAAAATGTATTGTGGAGTAAGTCTCTGCAGTTATGTGAAAAAACAAACAGAAAATAAATTAATAGGTAGAATTCTAATAATATTCAATTCACATTTAGAAAATCCTAATTTTTTTTTTAATAAAAGCTCATATATTATTTCAATCCTTTGGTACATACATCCTAAATCGCAATAGACACTATAAAACATATCTACGTATGTTCGACATACAAAATGATCTAAAAAAAACACATACCAATATAAAAAACAAATAAAAAACACATCCGACAAAGCATGTACCAGTTATAGTACTCCATACACGTATATATATATTCGAAAGGCGAATTAGCGTTTTCCTATGATCGTAAATAACGTTCAAAGCTCCGAAGACTGGCATGCGAGTTTCGTATAATAAGTTCGTTAGCGAATTCGGCGTTTTGCGGTCGCGAGTAAACAATTGCACGTCACAATTCCGCCGCGGGCCTGCGAAATACGACGGAAACGCTCCACTAACCGTTGCATTGTAAATTTAACTGTATATATGTTTATTTAAAGTTCAAATTATATTGAGTTCAGTTTAACCAATTTATTTCTGTTTATCGGGTTAGCCTTTGGGCATGCCAGCTACATTGTAATTCGTGTATGTATGCCCCATTTTTACTTCTAAACGGCAATAGGTGTTAATTCTGGGGATTTCTTTTTAAATTTTTGTCCTTAAATCGAGCATTTTAACGTACAAGTTTTTACGTAACGGTTGATAGGTAAATATAATTTAAAAATATATCGCTTTTAAATTTTTATACGTTTTCTAAATATGTCTTTTTCAGTTTCCTTAGTGTGGGAATAACACTTTAAAAAAATGTTAACAAAAAATATATCGCTTGATTTCTTTTCAATGAGCTAACGCTGTATATTAAATAATTAAATTAGAGCACGAAAATAGTACATTCCAAGCAGTAGTAGATGGTACCAAAAATGTAAGCATCAGTTAAATATTTGACAAAGTATTTAAAATAATAAAATATACATAGTGACAAGACGCTCCGTTTTCAACTTTACGCCCGAAATCACATTGTGTTTTGAGTGGTGGACCTCAACGCCGCGCTTTGTGTTCGGTAAATTTTAAAGAAAATCATAGCATACAAATAGTCAGTAATTTGTTTTTTTTTAAATGTTATATTTTTTTTTATTTGCACTAACCCGTATCAGTTAAGACCATGCTCCTCTCACCAAAGGTTGTCAGGCAGAGATTGCTACCAGCAATAAGACCGCTTTTGCACACTCTGTAATACTCATAAAATCTTGTATACTGTTCCTTGTATTGGCTTTGTGAGCAAAATAGTATTTTTATCTTCTATCTATCTATCTATAATCAGTCGCCCAGTTGGAATCGAATCCACAACCAACCACTCGCTGACCCACGATGGCTTCAAAAAAATATTGAAATAATAATAGGTAATAAATAATGCATTTTTTTATAAAATTTAACTTATAACACAATTTTTGTATTTAAAAATGGTAGAGAATTTATTTATTTAAGGTCGACCATCATAACATTGATTACTCAACTGAAGTGTGTGTGAATGTAAAGTTATAACATTATATGCAAAGTAAAAAAGTCAAGAAATATATAATAAAAGAAATAGTTGCCATTAGACATTGCTAACACTTATTTTTGAATATATTACTAGACACGGTATAAATGTATATTAAACCAAAAAGTTTAAATATAAAAAAGAGTGTACCTAGATTTCCATAATAAAAATTTTAACAAATAAGAAAGTCGACGTATTCTTGTGTTTAGCTTAAATTAACTTATTTTTGATGAAATATATGATATATGATATACGTATTACTACGAATAACTCGAAAACTACTAGTCAAAAACGAAAACGAGACCACACGATAAGCACAAGAGCTATCATATAAAAAAAGTATCATCAAAATTGGTTCACCCAGTAAAAACTTATGCGGTAACACACATAAAAAATACAATCGAATTGAGAACCTTTTTTGAATTCGGTTAAAAAAACAGGGCCTCTAGTAAAAATATTTTAATACTGAAAGTAAAAAGACCGCACATCAAAAAAAAATCTTTTTAAATTCTTCTTAAAAAAATGGTTTTTCTAAAAATTTTTTAGAGACGCCAATTTAAATTCTAAATGTACATAGAAAAATACAATTGCAGTTAATAAAAATATAATGCAAACCTATAATTCTAAATTGAGATTTCATCTTTAGGTATATATATATACAAAATAGACAGTATGCACATATTTAAAAAATAGAACGGTATACTCAAATTGAAAGCAACAGTCAGCGATACGTAATCAATACAGTCATCAAAATAATGGACGAGTTTTATTCACATTCAATTATTTATCAGAAACGCTTTAGGATTATCCATTTAGGCCTTAGCAAAGCTGTTTGCTCCGGAAACAAAATATATATTTGTTAGTTTATATATTTGTCACTATGATTTAAAACCATTTTACCAAAAAAAATGTTTTAGTTCAATTATTATAATAATAAAAATGATGAGTAACTTTTTATTATTAAGTCCTCTAAGTCGCTTGTCCGTTCCTACTAAACTATTAGACCAGATGACGTACGAACGTAATGTCATTTTATGTACATATTTATTTCAAACACACGGTTATGTGTGTAATATTTATGTTCTTTATTTCATGTGTTTCTTATACATTATTACAGTAGAGAATATTTCATTTAGATGTGTCTTTAATTGGCGACTTACATATGTATGGAATAAAGGCAAGCCAACAAATAGAAAAAAAAAAAATGAGAGACGTTTCCTAATCCATACTTAATGCGATTATGATATAACAAAGTCTATCTGTCTGTCTGTGACGTCATCACGGCCATATCGCTGAACCGATTGCGATTAAAATTGCGGGTCTTGGGATAAACAAAGGCTACTTTTTCATTACGCCGCCGAAAATACGAAACAGCTATAGTTCACACAGACGAAGCCGCGGACGGGTGGCTAGTTGTTAACATAATGTTATTTAAAAATCAAATAATTATGCACAAGTTTGTATATTTAATTATCACCGGGCTGTATCTACAATATTTAATTTAGCAATTATTTTTAAATATATAATATAATTTAAATAAAACAAAAGCTAAATTTGGCTTTTTGTTTAATTAGAAAAATGCGTGAACATAGAAACGAAATACTCAGTCGTTTCTAACACGTATACTGTGTTAAATATTCTTGACCTCGCCGTAATAGGGTAAAAAGTACTAGCCCACTTGAATATGTTTTTCAACCGGATATAAATGGTCATTATTTGTCATCTGTAATGTGAGCGATCCATGGAGTCGGATAACACGTTATTCATGCAACATTTATAGTTAGAAAAATGTCCACACCAAAGATTGTAACACCCTAATTGTACTTTTTTCCTTTTTTTTACCAAACGAAAGGACTTTTTTAAAAGATTTTTTTTTATTGTAAAAATTTATTAAATAATGTACTATGGCCATACTAGAGCAGTGGAACAGCGTCTGTAATCGCGATTGGTTGTGGGTTCGATTCCTTCACGGAGGAATGATCAAAACTTAATTATTTTCTCTGGTACACAATACAAAGCGCGGTTTCTTGTATTAAGTGCATCGGAGTTTTGTTTGTAATTTTGTTTTCAATTTTCCTCAACAATCTCATTACTATATCTGAACGATAGACCGATAACAGAATGACTAATCAAAAAGTTATTACATTATATAAGAAAATACAAATTAATACATTATATAATATAAATATTATTATCGAGCAATTCCAAGCCTACTATGGGAAATAGTGGAGCACACAAAAACTTGAGAAACTAAAGCAGATTGCGTATTTAGCTTTATACGCTTCGCAATGTAATTTATGGGAAGGAAGATTTGGACAGATTACTACATAGAAAGCCTTCTATGTTATGACAAGAGATAGGACCAGGGACTATCAAATATAGCCCTTATAATAGTTATAATAAGGTTTAAATTTAAAAAGAATTAATGTTAGATGTTGTATTAGTAGTAAAATGAATATAGTAGTGCTGAGAGGTTTGCTCATGCCTTTGGACTGGATATGTATGGACGATCACTTTTGGCTTAGAGGCCATCGTGGTGTAGTGGGAAAAGCGTCTGTTTGTAAAACGAGATTGGTAGAGAGGGTTCGATTTGTAATATTTGAAATATTTTCATTTCTTCGCCCTGGTACATAAGAGAAAGTGCGGTGTTGAGTACTGCCACTTAATATGCAATGTCTCGACGGGCGGCAAGTGGAAACTGCGGATACGGATACGGACACATGTCGATTACTATAATTGGCTTATGTGCATTTCGAATGCACGATAATCAATTTTTTTTATAAAATCCTCCTAATATTATTTATTCATTTATCACTTACAAAATTATGTTAATTACAAATAATGTACGTAAATTATACATTAGCTGTTTAGTCATTCACGATAGGACGAAATAAACAAATGTATTTTCTACCTACGGCTCATATAAAATTCACAGTATAAATACGGG
Organism: Podotricha telesiphe; assembly: GCA_038994665.1. Lineage (NCBI taxonomy): Eukaryota > Metazoa > Arthropoda > Insecta > Lepidoptera > Nymphalidae > Podotricha > Podotricha telesiphe. The sequence continues at coordinate 38,979 of JAOYRR010000593.1, forward strand.
GTAAATAAAACCTTTTTGTTTTTTCTGGCAACTTTGCTCATTTCGCGCTTATGCTAGTCTAAGCCATGTAATAGGATAAATCAATATAGCCGAGGTCAGCCCAGCATCGAGCTGGTCAAAGCCTGTAAAATTCCTTTCTTAAAGAGGCCTTTCAGAGGCAAAAAGCTTACATGACAATAAGATTATAAATTTTCTATTATGCCAATCATGACTCGCTCTTTGAAGTTCCAGATGAAAGACACCGGCGTTATAATTAATTCTTTTGAGTATGGTCCATGGGAGGTCGGATTACTAATTAAATTACTGTCTTTGATTTTTACGAGAGTTTCTTTTGTCCAGTATGTATTACATATCGATACTAATCGTTTGGTCAATATTTGTTTTGATTGTTGTAATTCCCAGTAATAGAACGATTTGTTGTTTAAAGAAATGAAAAATTGAATATTGTATTTTTAAAGTTTTGTGGTAGGACAGCTATCTGACTGTCATGGTTAGTGGTAAGTTTGACTCGATAAAATGATTATATTTAAATTACTAGCGATTCGCTCGCGGTTTCAACTTCATAAACTTTATGACTACCTATTTAGCTATTTTACCAGCCCACGTTCTCACCTAAAGTCAAACTTCGCTTAAATTTAAAATTTTGTCGAATTATGAAAATAATTGTCGTTTACAGACAATGTCTCTACAGCGAATTGATCAAAGTATCAGCCAACTTAAATTTTTGTTACTTGTTTAGTTATGAACCGATTAAAATAATATAACTAAATGTTAAAAGAAATTGTGTTTAAATGGGTTAAGCCGTTTCTGAGATTGAAGGCGTGCACGAACGCATACAAACAGACAAACGACCAAACAGAAGAGAATATACAAAAATAATTGCTTTGGGTTTTATTACATTGAAAAATGCCCTAAATAATATTTTTCTCATATATCTTTCACGTGTAAAACAGTGCACGGCGTTGACGTCCAACACTCGCTTATCCATTTCACACTATTTCCCGTATAGCAACGTAGTCGGAGAACCTAGTGCCAAGACCATTACCAACATTGCGTGTTTAGTGGCGGAACTCAACGCCGCGCTTTATCTTGTATCAGGGCGAACCAAAAAATGAACCAAAATTAAACATAATGAAATAATCAAGTTAATCAATAAATGTTCAGATAGCGATGTATAAGACACGAATCCTAAAACAAAGAAACTTCAGAGTGGAAAACATATTTTTGCTTTTGAACGTAAAAGTAATAAGAGAGGAGTTATAAAGAGGCTGGCTGTCCAACGGCAGTAAATAAATCGAATCTTGTTTGCCCTGTGTATCCAGTCTGCGTATACTTACGACTTTATTGTATTTTTAGCATTTTAAAGTGCTATTCTCACACTTAGGAAATTGAAAAACATATTTTTAGAGAACGTATAAAAATTTGAACGCAGCGGGATTCGAATCCGCGCCTCTTCGAAACGCTCTGACTGTATGCTGCGAGTGAGAGTAGAACGCATGGCTTAGACGGTTTCCCCAAGGTGCGCGGGTTCAAATCCCGCTGCGTTCAAACTTTTTTACGTTTTCTAAAAAAATATGACTTTATTGTATATTTAAGATGATTATTATTACTCAGCTTCACGCTTTTTCCCACATAGCAAGGTAGTCAGAGTTAACCTAGTATCAAGACGCTCCGTTCTCCATTTTCCCCCCGAATTCTTGACATCGCGTGTTGAGAGAACTCAACGCCGTGCTTTATCTATAAATTAAGATGATAATTGGATTTTTTTTAATATAAATAAAAACTTGATGCATGTGCCACGAATACGAATGACGATGATGAATATGAATGATGTACGAATAGAGAAACTTTGTTTGTTTAATTTTTTGAGAAAATCCTTTACGATTTTAACATTTTTTTTAAAGTGTTATTCGCACACTTTCGAAATTTTATTAAGACATATTTAGATAACGTATAAAAATTTTAACACAGCAGGATTTGAACCCGTGCCTCTTGAAAAACGTTCAAGCGCTCCGACCGCTAAGCCATGCGTTCTACATCCACTTACGTCCAAAATTCTTATACGCTAATTACAAAAAAAAAAAATTATACGTTTTCTAAATATGTCTTTTTCAAATCCTGTACGGATTGCCGCTCGATTGGGGACTCTTACGCGGTTATGTGGGACTCCGGACTGACAAATGTAGGCCGTCCGAATACCCACTAAAACGGTCACGGTGATCCTCCTCGACCGCCACTGGCCAGGACCACAGGGACTACAATATTCCGTGAGCCCCGCCTGCCTCCACTGTTATTTTAAAAAATAAATATATTTATACATTTTGTAACTAATGTTTATAGAGAACACAAAAGAGTTAAAGAAATAGACCATATAATATTTTTAAGACGCTTTTATTAGCTTCACTCATATCAATGTAAATCTTTCAATGTTTATTCAACCTATTTCCTGCGGTAAAATTGTCCTGAAAAATTGCATTGAAGACAATACAATGCATGAATGAGTAATATATTTTAAAGTGTCTTTTTTAGTTTGAATAAAATATTTATTATTGCTATACACATATATATGTATAACAAAATTCAAGTCTTATTACTAACATTTTCTAAGTACTGAATATCCGTACTAATATTATAAATACGAAAGTCTGTCTGTTTGTCTGTGACGATTTCACGGCTAAACCACCGGCCCGATTTGAATTAAATTTAGAATGAAAATAGTTGTAAATCCAGGGTCTAACATAGGCAGCTTTTACTTTTTTCAAAATTCAACACCAATATGCTTGAAATATGGTATGAAAGTTTGTATGAAAAATCTAAACCACTTTACTGATTTCGATGAAATTACTCGGGAAGATAGTTGATGACACAAGGTCCAACATAGGCTACTTTTTTCTCTATAATCAACCTTTAAAGGATTAAAATGTTGTATGAAAAATCTGAATAAGTAAATGCTTCCTTAGTAAAAATGCCTGTGTGGTGGGCAGTTTTCGATAACAAATAAAAATTACTGAACTTTGTGGCTTCGTTATTATAAAGGAAATAATAAAGCAACTTTTTAACACTATATATCCTAACAAAGTATTTAATTTCTATTAATTTAGATTGAAAACTTAATCTGAAAAGATCAATTCATTAACTGTACCTACGTACATAATTGAAAGCTCTTTTACGCTATTACAAATCTCCAATAGAGTAACATCTTAATGAAATAAATGAAAACAAAAAAGTACTAGCTGCAATCTTCTACAAACTAATTTACAGACAGACGATCGCTATTCGATACCGCTGCCCTAGCGTTTGTGCTAGTTCTCAAGAAGCTTCCTTACTTGCAGTGAAATATCAACTTGATCTAGATTCTATCGCACTGAATGGTCCCAATGCTGTTTTAAGAATTTAATTCTAAATTCTAATAATAAATCTAATATACATATATTTTATTTCAGCTTCACGCTTTTTCCCGCATATCGAGGTAGTCATAGAGAACCTAGTGCCCGCCCGAAATCGAGACATTGTATGTTGAGTGACAGAACTCAACACCGCGCTTAGTCTTGTCACCTGAACGGAGAAATGAAAATATTTTTATATTTTAAATATACGAGTAATGATTTCCCCGAGTGGAAATTGAACCCACAACCAATCGCGTTTACAGTCCCACCTCACTAAATTAATAATATTTTAAATTTCTATCATTCACTAATGTCCCAACTAGTGCCATAACTAATATCCGTCTGCCATTCTCTGATAAAACTTTTCCGTGAAATCGAACTTCGAATGCAATAGCAGAGTTGGCAACTTCTATGGAAGTTACCTCAAGTTATTACAACTTCATATATCAAGTATAATTTCTTATCTACATCTATTCTAGATATTTTCTTATAGTTGTAGAAATAAGGTATACCATTTGTTTGGATACGATTTTATACTTCGCTACGAGTTCTATATTTTATTCTTAATTTTGTTTATATTTTAAGTTCACGCATCCTGCGCATGTACCAGAGTACGCGGACGCACCTTTGACTCAATGCGTGTTGAATACTCAATACCTAGTTTAAAAATAATATAAGATATAAAAATGATTATAGTTAAATCTATACATATAATAAAAATATAAGTGATCGCTGTCTGTACATGGAAGATATATGAAAAAAAATATGAATAAGGGCATTTATCAATCATGTAATAGAACCCAAAACAATTATTTGTAATTTTCTTTTCTGTTTGACTGTTTGTTTGTGCACGCTAATCTCCGAAACGGCTTAACCGATGTAAATGCAATTTAGGCTATTCTATTGTGGTAAACTTCCTTAACATTTAGTGTTTATTTAATTTTAATCGGTCCATAAACAAAAAAGTTACAACCATTTAAATTATAAATTTAAACAAAGTTTTCGATTTAAGTGAGAACGCGGTCGGGCAAAAGAACTAAATAGTTTAGTACATATAGTTAATGCAGGTGAAGCGGCGAGTGGGTTGCTAGTAATTTAAATATAATCATTTACTCAACTGTAAATAGAACTTACAACTGTTTCATCTACTACTATACACTATTACAGCACCATGATGGTGTCTTCCATTGTTTATTGTATCTATAGAAATCTATTTTGCAAACTAAAATAATTAACTAACATTATATAAATAATCCTATGCAGTAGGTATAACATTCCCGATTTGACCGATGTTATTGATATACTCGATCTGCATTGTACTAATAAATTCAATTTGCGCTGCTCAAATTGATATAGATACTAGCTTCTATCTCTTCGGTAAACTCCGCCTAGTAATATTAAGACAATATACAGTATTAAGTGACTATACGACGGATAGTTTTCGACATTTGTGATGAGGATTACTTTAGAAGTACACTAACCTTCACGATTTCACCTTGTATAATATTAGAGAATTATAATATGATATATATATATATATATTTATAGACCCGCTCGCCGCTTCGCCCGCGTGAAATGTACATGTTTCGTGTTTTTAATGAAATTCCTGGCCTATGTTCATCCCAAGACCCTCAAGTATTTCTATGTAAAATTGAATCACAATCGGTTCAGCGGTTTGGCTGTGATGACGTCACAGATAGACAGACAGAGTTACATACCCTATTAGAGAGTAGGGAGAACCTACTGCTATGCACTCCTTTCTATGTTTTTCACTCAATTTTGAAGATATTGCCTTTACTCAAAACACGACTTTACTGCGTCGGGACTCACGTCGCTTATTGTCTTAACAGAACGGGTAATTTACCCGTATAATTTATATATCAACATTTCTCCGTTTGAATCAACAACGATCGTTTGTAGTTAAATGGCGCAGTGGTACTCCATACAAAACTTCTTAACCAAAACTTCTCTCTCTCTCTCTCTCATTAGGTAGACCACTCTACTAAAACAGGTACTGTTACTATATATATACAAATATCTTTTTATCATAATATATTGCGTTAAAAAGAATACCTCTATGAATCAAACGATTTATAATTAAATTATAATATTTGTTTGAGTTATATATTAAAGACTAGCGATGCGCTCGCGACTTCGCCTGCCTCCCGCGTTCTCATTTACATCACAAACTTTGCTTAAACTTATAATTTAAATAGTTGTAACTTTTTTGTTTACCAACCGATTGAAATGAAATAAACACTAAATATTAAAGGCAAAAAAAATATTACACTTAAATAGGTGTAGCCGTTAGCGTGCACAAACAAACAGATAAACAGACAAAAAGAAACGAAAATAAAAAATAATTGTTTTAGATTCTATTATAATTATAAATGCCATTAACATTTTTTTTATATATCTTCCATGTACAGAGAGCGATCAGTTACATTTTTATTATATGTATAGAAAACAATGTTAATTATTTATACATAGCTACAGAGCAGAAATAGCATTTCTTTATTTTTTCTAAATATTTGTTTTTATCTTTCCCATCTGGTAGAGAGAGGGTAAATGATTATAGCACCTATTGTTAAGACACTCCATTCTCCTTCTTTAAATATATAATATTAATTAATGGGAGTTCTGATAATGCAGGTATCATTGACTTTGACTTTATTCTATTCCTATTTGAGTTGTTATTCAAAACTGATGGATGGTCATAATTTCCACATCCAACACACTTAATACAAATCGTTGAATGCATACAAAAAACTTTATTTTCAATATCCGTCCGAGGCCAATATGTCCTTTCGGGATCGCTCTAAAACATATTTTACGAGTTTGCCCTACAATATGAAAGGGGTCATAGGGTGGTTTATAGTATAATACGCGACTAAAAACGTATGCGCGTCCTCATAGGATATACGAAAGAAATTTTACCGACATTTTGAATCTCCGACCTTTTCTTACATACATATAAAGAACCAGCGGACAAGACTCGTACTCTCCTTCATTGAATCTAAAAGCTTTTTGGGTTGGGAGACGATACGTTTTGTTTTATTTTACTTACAAATTGAAAATAGTTTGGAATTAAATACAAATATTCGTCTTTTAAAATAAAATTTGCATCTAGAATCACCATATACATACTAGAGTCTAGACTACGAGAGAGGTTTCCAATACATTTTTGGAAATGTCCAAATTTGACGAGTATACTCTTTCATTTAGAACTCGTTAGTGTAATTTTAAGTTCCTAAGCATTGTGCCAGTGACTTATCATAGTAATTAAGCGTTGCTTTGACATTTCTTTGACAGTTTTTAATAACGTCTAAAACGTTTGAAACTCTTAGTCACAGAAGTTTTTTCCAATTAGCCGTGAAAGATATTACGTAACTAAAGATGGCGACCGTAAATTAAAATATTTCATCGTTAAGGTTTCGCTTGATGGAACTTGGCTAGGGGTTAATTAAATGTCAACAGTATTGTGATTTCTGAGGATTCAATTAAAAAATAATATTCCCTCAAACATCTGGATTGTTTCGGCACCAAAAGTTTAACGGTTAGGTTGGTATAATGTAGGGTATTCGTGTTGTATAAATACATATGGTACGTTGGTATCGTACAGCGTTTTCTGAGGATAATAATATATTAAGACGTTTTTCTCCATTTTTTTAAATAGAAATATTGAGTGTTTTTGCCAAAGTTTTAGGGAATATGAAATCTATATCTAATACTATAATAAAATAGTAGACTACATCTTAGGAACTACTAGACGGATTTGAATGAAACCTTTTATTGTTGTATACCTTTTAAGCTTAGGCAGGACTTAGGCTATCATTTATTTTAAAGAATGGAACACCTGATGAAAAATCATAATAGAAACAATTATACTATAAGATATTTGGAAATTGTGCTTTGCCAAAAGGTGTCCAGCGTGATGAGTATTTGGATGCGAATGGTTCGAAGTCCGCGCAAATGAATTTGCGTGCAGCTACAAGTTGATTAATAGGAATGATTTCATAAGTAAAATTTGAAATAAAAACGATGACGTACAATCTGCTTCATTGTACTCGAGCCACGTAAACATCAAATGTATTACATAGAATACAATATAGTTGGTACTCAAATTTTTCAAGATTTCCGTTATACTAAAAATTACATTTCTTTAAGACATTCGTAACTTGTACTTAGATTCCTCCATTTTGCGAAACCAATATTTGAGATAATAATATTCAAATGATTTCCTTACTGGAAATTCGTATTTGCCCATAAAGAATGCTCATAATGGGAAACGTTTACCATAATTCTAATCTTTATTATATTACACTTTATCTATCCTTCATAGACAGTTTACGGTCCTTGGAACCCCTGGGAGTAATTTTTGGTATAACCTTAGGTATTTATGACGAAGTGGCTTAGAAGCTATCGAACATTAAAATTTATATTGTGAAACCAGGCATTTCAGATTTAAGCTCTATTCTCTACCGAGACTAACGATATATTGACGACAAAAGTTCCTGTGTTACTTTAGAGTATAAATATTCCATGAAACTGTATTAATAAAAATATAGATTCGACAAAGTTAAGTTAGCGCATAGTTGTTAGTTGCAAGTTAAATATATATTTTTTTGTTCACAGTTACTTAAGTTTCAAGAACCGCTGCACCTAAACAAATATGGAGACTAGCCATATTGCACCCCAAGGTATGGTGGTTACTCCTCACCACTTAGCGACTCAAACCGCTGTCAACATCTTAAGGCAGGGTGGAACAGCGATAGAAGCTATGGTTGCTGCTGCAGCTACCATAAGCATCGTGTACCCTCATATGAATAGTATTGGGGGTGACGGTTTCTGGCTAATAGTGCCCCCCGAAGGCGACCCCGTGGCTATAGAAGGTTGTGGAACGGCTGGTAGCCTGGCTAACCTAGATTTTTATAAAGGTTACGATTCAATTCCAACAAAGGGTGTTAAATCCGCAAATACTGTAGCTGGGACTGTGGGTGGTTGGGAAGAAGCTTTAAAGTATGTGAGTGAATGTGGTTATCAAAGAATGTCCATTTCGAAGTTGTTGGAAGACGCTATAAAGTATGCAGAAGATGGATTTGCCATATCGTCCTCCCACGCAAAGGCACTCCAACACTATGAAACAAATAAAAATATATCATCATATTTTAAAAACACCTTTTTACCAAATACAGAAATTCCTAAAACAGGGCAAAAGTTTTGTCAAAAGAATTTAGCCAGGTCGTTAAGGGAACTATCAGAGAATGGCTTGAATAGTTTCTATCGGGGTAATTTGGCGAAATTGATTGCGAAAGACATAGAGTCCCTTGGCATACCAATCACCGAATCAGATCTGGCAAATTACTCGCCCGTTAGACGGACTCCTTTGAGATTATTACACCGAAGTGGTGAGATTTTCAATCTACCCCCGCCGACACAAGGCGTACTTTCTCTATCAATTCTCGCTATGTTAGATAAGTTACGCATCGATGGCAAACATGAAGGTCAATTTATTCATGCAACAGTTGAAGCTACAAAACAGGCATTTGTATTACGAGACCAGTATATAACCGACCCTTGTTACATGAAAGTCGATGCCCAATCACTGTTACTAAGTCACGCAATTGCCGAAATGACGAGTAATATTAGTCTCAACGGAATATCTACTGCCGGGAAGGGCGAAGGCCCCGGGGATACGATCTGGATGGGTATTATGGATAGTAAAGGATTTTCAGTTTCATTTATACAAAGTATTTATCATATTTTCGGAAGTGAAGTTGTTTTACCCTCTACAGGAATTTTATGGCATAATCGAGGTGTTTCTTTTAACTTGAAGGAAGGTCATATCAGATCTTTGATTCCAGGTAAAAAGCCATTCCATACATTGAATCCTGCCGCTGCTCGCTTAAACGACGGTCGCATTATGATTTACGGCACACGAGGTGGAGACGGCCAACCTCAGACGCAAGCTGCTATATTTCATAGGTACGTTGTTCAGAAAATCAATTTGCAAATGTCTGTTTCGATGCCAAGATGGTTGTACGGATCATTGGAAGGAAATTTAGATGACAATTTAAAATTGGAGAGCCGATTTAGTAAGGAAACTGTTGATTATTTGAAAGAGTTAGGCCATAAAGTTGTTATGTTACTCCCGTATGACGAAAATGTGGGCCATGCCGGAGCGTTAGTGCGACATGTCGATGGTATGCTTGAAGGTGCGTTTGATCCCCGTAGTGATGGCAGTGCTGCTGGATTTTAATTCAAGTTTTCATTTTTGGACATTTATGGTTTTTTTTAAATATACATATTTTTATAAGTATCTCACATTCCATTAGTTTTGCAAGTCTTTTTTTACATGATATGTCTCAATATAATATTAATTATATTCCAGTTAGAATAATTTTCTATTTAGTGTATGTATCTTTAGCATATGTGGAGTAATAACATCGTGTATGTTTTAAATCGGAACTAACCGCATTTTCACACCACTTCAAAGAATTATGAAACATCAAACAGATGAAGTGAAAAAATTAAAGTACGTACAGTTCTTTAAAAGAAGCCCCAAACCCAACTGGTGCGGTTATAAACCTAATTACAAAACAAATAGCAAGTAATTTAAGTTGTTGACTTACGACAAATTCCATGATATAGCAACGTGATAACGTAAAAAACTGTTCAAGGGACGTAAACTGTCAACCTCAGTTAATAAACAGTATCCAACCCAAAGCTGTCAAACAATTTCACTACAAACTTAGTATCCGATGAACCCAAAACTTGGACAAGTTAATATGTATCTAATAAAGCGAGTTAGATCAAATGAAGACGAATGCTACTACTTCATTATTCTGAGAGTTTAATTCACTGTGCTGTTCACCAATCACCACCATTTATCCGTATTAGCGCCAACACTGACAAATTAGATTTATTACGTTTTTATATGAAGTTTTTAATGCTATGGCTAGGTATATGTCATTTGTTCTACAAAATTTCAAATGGGAAGCTGGGAATTGCTGTATGCTTAGTTTTCTATACTATATTTTGATTATTGGCTGGGATTCGTCATTTATATATACAATATTTTAATAGACCACCGTGGCACAGTGGGACAGCGGCGACGATAAACGCAATTGGTTTTAGTTTCGATTCCCACTCAGATTAGTGATTATATTTAAAAAGAAGTGAAAATATCACTTCAACGCTAAGTAGCTAAGAGATAGCGCGGCGTTTAGTTCTGCCACTTATTATGCAGTGTCTTGACTTCTGGCGGAAAGTGGAGACCATAGTGTTTTATCATTAGGGTCTCTCTGACTACCTTTGTTAGTGGAAAGCTAAAAAAACAATTAATGATTAATACGTAACTACCTCAATTTAGACTTCCTATATATTATGGCGGATCCAAGAGGAGCGTCTTCAAATCCAGTCACATTCAAAACTATAAATCGATTTTCTATACGTTAAATATAGTAATGTATCTTTAAATTGTTTATGCCATAGGGGAAAACTGTTAACATATCGGTTAAATAATGCCCTCTACTAATTAATATATGGTAAGCTTTTTTCTTTTACAGCATTTAGATAATATAGGTTTTAATTTTTGTTTTTTCTTTTTTACTTTTTTTTGTAATTTTATATTAATTCTTTCTTTCTTAATTTTATACTAATGTAAACTAATGTAAATAAACATATATAAAAATATAAATATTTTATTTCCTGTACCTTAATAATTAAATATTATATACTTATAAAATAAAACCAGAAGATGTAATGTGGATTATTCTCTCAAATTTGGCGGGTTACCCCAAAGGCCAGTCCGTTACGAACTTTTATTATTTTTTGAAGGCAAGGTCGAGGCTTTCCAAACGATAAGTGTAGGCCAATACTTGGAAGAATATTTTAATATATATTTAAAGTACTTTTATTCATTCATTCAATTTTTCACAATTTTTGCGGATTCATAATTAAATACAGAGAAAGAACTTCAAATAATATTTATTTATCGCATATAAATCAATTTACTTTCAGTTAACACAATAAAACAAATGATTGATGTATTGACATAAAATTAGTAAAATTCAAATTTTGATACAATGAGCATAAATTTATTAACCGCTCTATTAAACGTCATATAATTTTAAAATAATAATGTTGATTTACTTCAAAAGCGTTCTTTGTTCGATCCCTTATCGTTCCAATAAATGTGAATTATTGTCGACCACTGTTCAGGAAAGCAGAGGTATATATCAAAAAGATTGTCTAATTTAAAACGTTACTATGTAGTTAGTTTGCAGGGCGACTGATTCCTAACATAATTTTTCTTTTAATTCAATTGATATTAATAAAACAAATATATATTAGTCCACAATATATGTATGATAGCATTTGACTGTATACGCGGCACTTATGGGTTCGATACCCACTAGGGGGAAATGATTATATATAAATATTGCCAATTCTAGTGACAAGACAAAGCACGGGGTGATAGCGGAGGTTCACTGTGCCTACCTTACCTACCTTGCTACCCGGATAGTTGCCTCAGTGGGATAGTTGCCCCAGTTTTGAATACACTATGTCCGATACGCTAGTGCCTTACAATGATTGTAAGGACTCTTCCAAAGGACCTCGGTGTTACTGAAATCGTCAGCATAGACATGTTTGACAATGGAAGCGAAAATATACTCTGTGAAACTTCAACAGGCGTTGATCTTATATTAGTAAGTAATTTTTATTGAATATCTTTGTTACTGACTGTAGTTTCACTCCATTTTTTATCCTCTTATGTATTATAGTTCGAATTACACTATTTATTTATATATTACGCATAATTGCGATTCAGTCTTTTTGTAAATATTTTTTTGTTATTTTGCAAATAAAAAATGGCAAGTATAGTATCTTATCAAAAAAGATTGTTGCCCCCAGTTGCTTTTGCGGATAGTTGCCTTATGGTTCATAGGATATATCATTTATGATTGTTATAGGTGTAGCAACAAGAGAACGAGAGACAAAAGGAGAGGGATGTTTGCACAAGTGTACACTCGCGAACAATTAATGGCTGTACCCAGATTGTTATTATTAATAGTCAAGGCAGTAGTACTTATATACAAAATCTATATAACAATGGCGACACCTCTTCCATGAACTCATCATCACTTCACAAAACAGAAGCACGCGTTGCTGGTGACGAAATGCGAGTATTCGTGAAAGGAACTTCATTCTCATCATCATCTAGCTCATCTTCATCATCACTATCTTCAGTTGAGCTTGCGTCACTAAAATGAATTATGAAGCCCGGCTTTAACGCTTCAACGCTTTTAACTTTATTGCGTAGTGCCTGCCACTCTTGCTCCCACATTAAATCAACCTTCTCTTTTATTAGCTGAAAGGCCGTATTTATATTCCAGTTTATATTTTTACTGTCTACTATTGTTTTATAGCAGACAATGCCGTCTCTATCGAGTTTAAATCGGGATGATATGAAGGCAGTCTTAAGATATGATTATGTTAAGCCATCATTCTGTATATAGAGTATTTGTTAAATTTCTCTTTATTTGTTTTTATCAAATCATACAATTGCGGTTACAACATATTTTCATTGTATTGTATATTCTTTTCAGTACGCCAATGCTTGCATTACTGCCTTTTTAGAAATGGATGTAGGTGCTATGTCATATTATTTGTTCTGGTACGAAGCAATATCTATTATTACTACAGAATTTGGTGGAATATTAGGTAGAAGCTGATTTCTTAACCATTTCACATAGTTTCTGTAGTTCATATTATCATGGTAATTACTGGTTTGAGTACCAGCTTTAAAAAAGAGCAAGAAATCAATAAAACCTTCTTGGGACCCAACATTAACATTTAGTGTCCTTTTGTAGAAAAGTCAGCCAGTTTTAGGATCTGAGTGTGATGAATCTACATATGATTCATTCATGTAAATTAAACACCTTCACCATAAACATTCTTCACGGTACCTTTTAATTTTATGTAAGTCTTCGATTCACTGCAGGTGAATATTTGGAGTTTCGATCGGAACCTTCAATATATTTTCAGTTATATTATCTGCCTGAGACTTACATCTAATCATTGAAAATTTATGTACTCCTGTAATTTTCTTTTAAGTCTCTGAATTGTTTACTTGTGAGATGGATGTTATAACACCTTGGTCAAAATTGTCTATTCCAGTGACGTCTTGTTCTTGGCCTCTTTTTACTTGAGGTTCTAAAAGCTCGGTACTATTGGCTTAAGTCACAATCCTTCTAACTGTAGCCACCGACGTATTTGTAGCAAGAGCTGTCCGTTTTTGACATTTACCTAACTTTTCAATAATACTTTTTATGTCATTTATATTTAATTAGGTAGCTTCCGCAGTTTCTTTGCTGGCAACATAATTCACTAAATGTTGGTTCCAATATGGAATCAGCTCTTTTCTTATGAAGTTCAACATTTTGAATTGAACTTCCAAATTTTTCTATAAAGAAGTGGTCGTCCATGCTGTTCTGGTCTTTATCTCCTTAAAATTGCTGATTATTTCCTGTCATTCTTTTTTTATGTGAATATTTACATCGTAAACCATTTTCCTGGCTAGCCGCTTTAATATTTTTTTTTTGCATTTTTACCAATACTGTATGACTTGTTATTGATATAAGCTGGAAAAAGCAACATAAAACAGCGAAAAGATAACAAATAAAATATAAATCAATAAGTGTGCGACTGTGCGTCGGGGACGCAAGACGCGTGAACGGGATGCAGGAATAGAAACGACTGAATACAAACCTAAAGAATGTTGAGTTCCTCACTCCTTCCGCTAAAGAGACTCAAAAAAATATGACTGCGCATTCAAGACCAGCGCTCATAAACCACTGCGATGCTTATATTAAATTACAAAAACGTTAGTGTGAAAAAGCAAAATATTTATATAAAGCTATTATTTTGTAGATGGCTATGCTTTACTGTTTCTTGCATTCGTTCTAGTTGAGCAAAATACCTCGCAAATATGCGCGCCATAAGTTGGGGGGCATTTGTATGCTGTTTCTATACATAACTATGCCTCGTCTAGCTAAAACATCGATACAGAATTAATTTTGCTGCTTTATTTTTTTACATCTGTAAGACAATATCCTGATAAAATAAAAAAGAGTGGTGGCTCATCTATTGAAGCTTGGCGACGCAGGGTCCTGAATTTAGTACCATTTAGTTGGACCACAAGGGTTAAAATCCCGAAATAGACTTCAGACAAGTTGGTTGATAAATTGAAAACGGAGTTATGGAATCTCAACATTATCTTAATAATTATTTAATAAAGATTGATTATTTAAATTGATATAAGTATATTTTAAGAAAAAATTCTGGTGCGTCTTTCCTCACACCACGCAAGTATCCTCCCAAGCATTTTTAACGTTAGAAAACTATCCGCCAGAGTAGGTCACTATCCGTTCTTTTAGAGGTTAAACAAAACAGGATTTACTCAAGTACATATTTTTTAATAATTTAACATTTTTGAAAAGTAGGGCCATCCTGCCTATTTCCTAATTATTGTATTTAAAACCTTACTAAATGTTATTAATTGACAAAATATTATTATAACTAAAAAATATACAGTATCTCGAAATTTAACTTCATATTATTTATATGCACATAAATCTATTCTACCGCATTTACTTCGCATGATTAGTCGTGCGTCTGCTGTAGCTCAAAGCATTACTTAAGTGCTCTAAAATGGACTCGATTTCCGTAAAGATGACACTTTCAACAAGTATTCGAGATTTATTAGTTCTCACGAAGCTTAATAGGTTTAATAGTAAGGCTATCGATAGGGAAAATCTTTCAATTAAGCATATTACGAAAGGAATATGGAGAAATTATAACATTTAAATTATTTAATTTCCTTGCTCTGGTACCTGAGACTAAGGGCGGCGTTGAGTTCCGCACACAACACGTAATGACTTGATTTCGTGCGTAAAATGGTATATATGTAAATTGAATTATAAATCCGACAAAATGAATGAAAATATTTTTTGTATCACGCATACAATAAAAAAAATTATCCATCTGTTTACATTATATTTATCATTGTAGCAGCAGTGGTTGTGGCTTCGATTTCCAGTCAGGATAATGATTATATATGAAACAATATTTGATTGAATGCTGTGGTAAAGGCTGACGTTGAGTACCACCAATCAGCATACAATGTGTTGAATTCGGGCGGAAAGGCGCGAACTTAGAGTCATAATACTAGGTATTTGTATCTTCCCTGCAATATGGGTAAAAAGTGAAATTGAAAAAGGATATATAATAGGGCAAATTGTTACTACTAAATACCAACACGTGGCGCGTAGCATGGTTTATTTGAACCTTAACTTTGGTTTGAATTATCAACGAGTTCACAACGTTTTATTGTTTGCGTTAATATGTAAGTAACTATCAACTTTTCAATATCAATAGGAATACAGAAGAGTATACATGAAGGTATGAGAATTTTTTTGTTAAGCCCTGAGTGACTGTGAGGAAACCGTAATTAAAGAACTGACTGAGCTGAACTGACTAAGAGACAATGTGCGCAGAAAGCTGAAAAAATCCGTGGGGAGAGTAGTGGAGCTCTAAAAGATGAAATTTACAGTTTCCACGTGTAGACCAGGGAAATTTTTACTTAGGATGAATATAGATACTCCAAAAAAGATACTCCGATTTCAACAATCTACCCATTTTAGACAATTACGAAGACATGTGTCATGTGTCACTTGTTGCATGGTGGAACTAAATGTTGCGTTTTGTTTTGCTGGACAAGGAACATGAAAAATGAAAAATAATATGAATTAAAAAATATCCCTTTAGTAGTATAGTATTGTATAGTATGTCCCCCGATAATACGATTATCGGGGGACATACTATGTCGCCACTGTAACACCTACTTAAGCATCGATTCATTTAATTTTGAATACTTGTTAAAAGCAGTGTCAAATAGAATCTTGACGATGCAAATACGGATTTAACTCGAATAACTTAATAAATTAGAGATCCTGTATGTACATTTGAAATACATTCGCCTCAAAAGATATAGGGCCTAATGGAGTTGAACTGTTACAAACAGTTTTAATAACAGCTCAGTTTTTTAAATCCATATGTTCAGTAGTAATTACTTACTAAATTTGGTTTTTATTCTCTATATTTTTTTATATTTCCATGACTTAAATGTATACTTTATATAACTTAAAAACCGTTATATCTGTATGTAAGCTCTAAGACAAAATTGGAGCGTAATTTTGTGGTTCAGTTATGTAAGGAAGAAAATCCTTAGCTGTTCATGGATTCACCGGTCGGGGTGTCCATCGCATCGCAAGAAGTAGAACTTCAAGCAGTGCCTGAAACTTGTGACTTGGGTAGGCTTTAAGCGGTCCCTTTTGAAGTGTGTAAACTTCAAAAGTCTCTACTAATGCTGTCTTTGAAATTTGTGCTAGAAATGAACTAATGGTAGTTTAAACAGGCCGAGCTCTTTTAATCGATTATAGAGAAATTTCGTTGTTACTCTTGGGTTAAACTTGGCAGTTCTTTGGTAAGTTCGAGGAACTTCGTTACTTTGAGATGATAATCTTATGGAATGGAATATTTATTTAGCACTAAACTATAAGTTCCACCAGTAGTACGCGTTTAAGGCTAGAGTAAATGTCTCCAAACATATGAAAATACATGTAACGAAAATAATAGATGATTTAAAGTAATGGTTAGCGATTAATATTGTAAATTTCAATTCAATTCTCTATGCACGAAGCTTGCAAGTTATGACATGAGTATTTAAACTTGGTATGTACTCTTAGTGTGGACGCGAGTTGGTGAGCTCGTTTTACACTAACACGTTGCTTATTCGAGATAAGTTTCACCGTCACCGTTATAAGTGGACGACAAGTTGTTTACCTTTTTATTTACATGTCACGATACGATTACGACATAGCTGGGAGAGTGGAGAAATGAGTGAGAGAAAAAAATATTTTTAAATATTTTTTTGTGTTATTAGATAAGATTTAAGGACTGTTTAAAGTTTAATTATAATAAAAAAATGTTCTTAATTTTTTTTTTTTTTTACATTTTTAAAGTGTTATTCGCACACTTAGAAAATTGAAAAAGACATATTTAGAAAACGTATAAAAGTTTGAACGCAGCGGGATTTGCCAAAAGACTGTTCGTAGAATAATCTTTGGGTTGCAGAAATTTGTAAAAATCTCTCTACAGAGATGCTAACAACAAATATAAGTTGTAATAAGCGTATAAGGATGTAGAACGCATGGCTTAGCGGTCAGAGCGCTTGGACGGGTTTCAAGAGGCGCCGGTTCAAATCTCGCTGCGTTCAAACTTTCAGTCTTTTTCAATTTCTTAAGAATATTTTCAATTTACAGAAAAAGCAAAGACTCTATACTGGCGTAGTGAGACAGCCACTTACTTTAAACGCGTTTGGTCATTGCTCTAATGATAGTATCAAAACTACCCTATAGTATATAACCTGAAGCTGCAAAGGCATAGATATACTAATTTCACTGTATTTTTTATTTTAAATTCATTTCAACACTTTTTTAACGATCATTTACTTGTTGTGACGAGTTCATTAACGCTCTTTGTTCTCAACATTTTTCAATCAATGGAAACTCTAAATGCTCCAAAGTCTAAATTATTCAATTCAGTACACTTTGAATAACGAATTGTAAAAAGATTAAAATTAATTCAGTTATTTCAGAAAAGCGTCTATTTCTTATTTTAAAATTCTTTATTATGACTGGTGCAAGATTGTAAGGCTTCATATGGAAGTTTAAGTTATTGTTAACACCATATATGATCCCAAGAGATCCAATATCCAAGAATTCCGGCGTGGGTTCGAATTCCGCTACGTTCAATGTTTTAAACGTTTTCTAAAAATGTTTATCTTATCATAAGTGTGCGAATTAAACATTAAAATGTTCCTCTACCAAACTCGCCTTACTTTCAGAATAGGTTGAATGTGATTTATAAAGTAGCTGTCTTTGCGTTCCATACAAAAAATACGGCACATATTTGAAAATAAATAAATTAGGGTATTTCTGTAAGTTTTACGTATAAATCTTTAAAACACCGTATAGATAAAAAATACAGAATCATAAAGAATCTATCCAAGTTAAATAAATATATCGTACGTTCTAAATATCTCGATCCGCTATTCTTCCGCGTCGGAGAGCTTTCTGAAAGTTCAAATCTCTGCAGTATTGTTTTAGCAGAAACTTTATTTGAGTTGAACAAAGGTTGAGCCGGCTAATCTTTAACTTATGGCTCGCTCCTGTAGGTTTTTCACGTATTTGAAATATCAATAGACCTTATAAAATTATTGAGACGATGTACAAGACAAAGCTTGAAGTTGAGTTCCGACACTAAGCATGCAATGTCTTGGGTGCGAACGGAAAGTGGAGAACGGAGTGTCTTGACACTAGGTTCTCTCTGACTACCCTATACTATACGGGAAAAAGCGCAAATCCGAAATATATATTAAAATTGGATATATAAAATCGTGCTGTTATGGGAAAGCGTCCGAATGTAATTGCGATTGGTATTCTATTCGTTCCTAATTCCGAGTAGTGATTTTATTTCAATGGTTTTATTTCCGTGCTCTCTCATTAAGCTCTGGCATGACACTGCCTAGCTTATTATGCGAGAAACAGTGTGTATCCAAAAAAATATACACACAATAAATCCTTGTTATTATTAGGTCATCTATTTGTTATATTGTAAAGTATTATTTATCGCGCGGTTTGAAACAACGTCATACTTTCCTCAATTAATGTAAGTTTTAGAATATACGACGAAATCACTCTCTTTTCTTTTCCCTTTAATTTTATCTTGCGAAAATAGATTAAGCAGTATATATAAATGCATATGCCCTTATTTTCTATTATAATTTGTACTAAAAAAAAAAAATTCAAATTATTCTTACAATACCTAATATCATAAAAATATATTTATCAGATCCGGACACATGTGCAAATTTTAAAACAAAAACATGACATTCGGTAGATGGATTTATATATATATATATATATACGTCATAAATATTATTTATTCCCTGAATTAGATTCGAAGCCATATCATTTCGTTCAGAATAAAAGAAATTACTAAATTTTGTACTAACAAATTACAATACATTTTATAAATGCACTATAAAGTTGACTGTTAAACTTTAAATACAATTGTATTTTCTCTTGTATAGAATGCAATAGCTGTAGTTTATTTCTACGACATTTCACATTAACAATACTGAGAAAGAATTTTATAAATTATCTCTGAATTCTGTAGAGACCGTTATATTTTCCATTGTACGATCACGTGTCAAAGTGCTACATAGGTACTGGCGTGGATAGAACGATCTTTGGTGTCTGGGAGTTTTTACGTAAATTCTAATAAATGGTTGTTAAAATAGCAATATATATATTTTACATAAAAATAAAAAATATATATAAACAGTCGCATAATAAAGGACTCAACACATAGGAAAATGTTTTAGTATACAGTTGTCCTAAATAGACGACTTATGCCGACAAGTCCTCTACGGAATCTTATAATATAAATTATAAAAAAATATATACTCGTAAGTAACATATACCTTACTTTCTGAAAGTCTTCTGACATTTATGTTTATACCTTTTTACACTAAATAAGTTTGTGAAAATATTGAAAAATATTTTTTAATTTAATTATATATATTAATATATTAATACTCTTTTCTTTTTCATATAGTTATATATATATATATATATATATATATACCTAATGTACCGCTTACAAAAAAAAGTATATTAAGTGGGTTCAACTCTAAAAAGCATTTTCTACCAACCAACCTTGTCATGTGAGAAATGATAGAGTAGATGCGCAAAAGTATAATTTTTAAACTGTTATTTATTCCAAAGAAAAACTGGCATAAATGTATATCAATATACATACGTACATAAAATATTATTACATAAAATATATAATTATATAGATACATACATATAAATATATATATATATATATATATATATATATATATATATATATATATATATATATATATATAAAGTTTGTTGTTTTTATACAAGTTTTTGAGCTCTTCTAATGGATTCAAATAATTAATTTCAGAGCCTGACTCCAGTGACTGCAAACAAAATAGAGCTTAGGTGAAAATAATAAAAGTGTGTTTAATGAACTACTACTACTAATACTACTGTATATAAACTATTAAGAACCAACATTTTCATAACAAGCCAAATGCACCAATTAGATTAAAGAAAATTTAAATATATTTTGTGTATATAATAATATTAATTAATACAAATGAAATTAAAACAACAGTTTACTAATTGCATATGTAAAAAAATAACCTTTTTTTTATAATTTTTGTCCGTCTGTCTGTGTGGTTCGGCTAATCTCTAAAACAGTGAGGTAACAAGGGAAAACATAGGAAACATACTTATATTCCACGCGGACGATATATATCATATAAATATTATATATATATATATATATGTATATATATATAATATACGCTTAGCTTCCACCTTTGTAAAGTGACGTATTATAAGCTACCCGTATTCCCTCGTCTCATTTCTATGCGTCGTATTTTATATCGTGAGTTGCTTTAGAAAGATCCCTGACATGTAATAGTTTTGTTTTAACGTTGAGATATTAATATTTTATTCTGTGTTTTATTTTATATATTTGAATTGTTTTTATAATTTGTCTTGCATGCAGTCTCTTGTCTCTGTTACAAAACGAAGCTTGTTGGGTTGCGGATCTTAGTTTAGGGCCTATTTCTCTTTAGGCTTATTTTAGATGTCAATTATTAATTTAGATGAAATTAGTTTATACAGTAGTTTCGTCTGTGTGCTGTCAGCTATGAATCAACACAGTAATGGACGAGTTTTGTTTACATATTGTTAACTTCTATATTAAAATAAATGTCTTGAAATAAATATAATGTTAGCGCCAATTTCCTTTGTTATACATCAATTCGTAAAACAATAAGAAACTATATTTATATCTTATATAATTATATAAACTGATACTTATGAATAAACAGGCTAAGTATAGCATTAGTTGCGTCTCTTCTTTAAGAGATGTGAACCACTTCGCGCGAAATACAAATTAAAACAAGTTATACACTTATACAACATAATGTGTGCAATGGAAAGTCAATTTAGATACTTATATTATTAAACTTTGGTATAAAACGCAAATATAACAAGTTATCAATAGATATTTTTAACTTTATTTAAAGTGTTAATCACACACTTAGGAATTAATCTCTTTACAGAGGTGCTAACAACAAAAATAAGTTGTAATAAGCGTATAAGAATTTCTACGCACCTGGATGTAGAACGCATGGCTTAGCGGTCAAAGCGCTTGGACAGCTTCCGAGAGCCCAGGTTCAAATCCCGCTACGTTCAAAATTTTAAATAAAAATATGTTTAACAATAGATCTATGGTAATTGAACTTGTATCATAAAGATGAAACAATAAAATCTTGTTTAAACGCTGGATGAATTCTTGTGAAATAACGCTAATGTAAAAAGTAAAAAATATTTTTATCTTCTATTAAGACAGGCAATATTATTTTTTGTACGATTGATACTATAAGTATCACTTTACAAAAGTTTAGTTTAGTTCAAGTTAGAAATTTATAACAATTATGACAAAAGCACCTTGGCGGTTAGAAAGCGCAAACTTATCAACAAATTCACTCGAATAGACTTTTGAATCGTCGAATATAAAGCTACCACCGGCTCGGAGCGCAGTTCTGCTGAGAAGAGTCGTCGAGAAACTCAACAGTTGCTCTCTTCAAACTTAAAAGTTTTAATTTTGTTATTTAATACAGTGGTGGCTAATCTGCATTTAATTCAAATCGTATTACTTCCACGCGTTTTTGTCATCTAAATACTCTTCTATAGAGTAATAAGCGTTACTAAACAACTCGGTTTTCCTTTTTAAAATCAGTCTTATACGCCTAAGTTCTATAAATCAAACTTCAAAATAATAAAAAAAAACAAATTTGTTTTTTAATTACCTTGCTTATTGAAGTTCAATATAGCTAAAGCTTTGTGCTAAAGCTTTGTGATCTTTGTAAATTCTCAAACAAATTATGTCAGTCTAAAAAGATTATGCTACGCAACGGCAGTTTTCTTCTACATACCTGTTATGAAAACCGGAAGTAGACATCAATTTAAAATAACTTATTAAAGCCTGAAATTTTACTTGTTCTAACCCCGAAGTGATGCTTTAAATAATTTCATATAAATTGTTTCTACAATCAATGTCCGTACACGTTATATAATAAGAGTACGAGTATTAGACGGCCCGTGAAACCAATAAATTCGAAGTCATAATTATTGTTTCATATATTTCCAAGGAGTTCTGCTATTAAGAGATTAGTTCACGAACTGGGGGAAGAAACTTGTATTGTGTCATTAGATTCCTTATACGTCCTGTTACTGGTATTTGAACTTAATTTCCATCGCGCAAAGGAACATTGTAACAGGAAATATATCATGGCTTTTGCTAAGAACTTTGTACTGCAACCACAAAAACAGGTGTAGTGTAAGCTAAGGTTTGAAGGGATTTATTGAGAGAGCACTTTTCGGCTCATTAGTTAAGTGGCATTACGCTCCTTTGAACAACTTTGTTTATTTTTGCTTGGCTGAAACACACTTGTTTTTACTAAGTTTTCTTTTGAATGAAGGAAAACTGTTGTAGACTTGTCTATTTGTTTTTAGTTACAGAATATAATATTTTTATTAGCCTCACGCTTTTTCACATATTGCGTATTGAGTAAATTGCTCAAAGACTAGGTTATAGTGTCAAAATCGGGACGTTGCATGTTAAATGGCGAAACTCAACGCCAAAGAAAATATTTTAAATATAATCATTCCACTGCGTACGGCCCTGGATTCTTACACAATGAGCTGACTGTATCTAGCTCCCTGTTGTGGTGGGTTTGAGACTTCAAAGTTTATAGAATTGGGTCCCAAGTGGTAGAAAGTTATAAATCTTACATCTAGAAGAGAAGGAACGAATATTTCTCATGTTATATTAGTAAAATAAACAATACTTCTTCGTCTTTGCTCAGTGACATCATATGACCATGGTATTAGTATCAAAAGCAGCTTCTCGCTTTTTACCATTTCCGTTACTGCATTCCGTTGACCACTTTCCGTCTGAAATCTAGGCATTGCATGATAAGTTGATAAGTGGTGGAACTCGACGCCGTACTTAGTCTTAGGTGCCAAAAAGAAGAAATGAAAATATTTTTAAAATATGAGTGGAATCGAACCCACAACCAATCGTGCTTACAGTCGGACGCGCCTAGATGGATTCATTATATTAATCTATACATATTATAAAAATGTAACTGCATTTGTCAATGTAATAGAACCAAAAACAAGAATAAGTTTATACGTAAAAAAGTTACAACTTGTGAATTTAATGAGAACGCGGATGGGTGAAAATACTAAATAGTTTAGTCGTGTAGTTTACGCAGACGAAGCCGCGAACGGGTTGCTAGTAATTGATAAATATGTATTTATGACATATAAATTCAATATACTGTGGAATTTGCGCAACAAACAAAGAAAAATATTTATTTACTAAGTTACAACTTACATTACTCGTATATCATGAAAGAACGTATTAGAAATTATTTACAAAAAAAATAAGGCTAAGCTTTGATTAAACATGCTCTAGTAAGCTAAAAAGATGTTTATATGCATTAATTAATATGAATTCAAAACTGAAATGTTTATGCATTTGCTTGTTAAGCTTTATAAGTATTATATACACTATAAATACCCCTTTTTAAAACTTACATACGATACGCACTTAATCATAGCTAGGCTGTGGGTTCGATTTTCGCTCGCTAAGTTCCGTACCCTAACATAGCAATGTCTCCAATCAGGGCGGAAAACGGAGAACGGAGACACTAGGTTCTCTCTGCCTATATGCTTCCTATGCAAAAATGAAAAATTGTAAAATCCAGAACAAAGTATTATACCCTAGCCTTGCTACATTAGAGTATCGCCAGAAAAGAATAGAGTATTAATCAGTATTTTTTACTGCAGAACCAAAAACGACCCAAATTGACAAAAAAGGATAATCGACAATCAATACCAGATACTGATTTTCACATTAGGAAAATGATACTTTTCAAAATAGTAGAGTTTATGTGTTATTATTGTGGTCGGCGTATTACCGTTTCACATCGTTCTCAGTTCCAGCCTAAAAATATTTTAGGGTTAACAACGAGGTTCGGACAGTATGCCCGAATTGATGGCGGCCTTAGCGTTAGTCTGTGTACAAAATTTAATTCCAGGCGAAAACCAGAGCGCACAATTCGTTTTTATGGGCCGCTGTTGGCCAGTAGATATTGTTATTACAATCGTTTCAGAATACCCCGCTATGCTTTTGCTTGCGCTTATAACCGCCCGCCCATACTTGGCCAGTTTGCACGCCATTTACAGAATTTTTAATTTTTTTATTTCGCGCGAAGCACAGATTTATAAATGTAACTTATGTTTTTGACATTTTTATATATTACGTAGCCAGTGTTTGTTTATTTATGCAATGTCAGATTGAATACTTAATACTATTTGCTTTCTTTTTTCTCTACAAATGGATATCCGAACATAACTATTTGTAATTTATATTTTATTTTTTTTACTCTATGATATACAGTTGGTATTATTGTATTTACACATGTAATTTTCTGTTTGTGTGTCTATATAAATTAAATATTACTATATAAATAAATAATACTATAAGAATTAAAATTAAATAAAAATGGAGTATCTTAAAATTGTAAACTGTTTAAATGTGATTGAAACAAATTAAGGACTATGTATTTTTTTAGATACGTTCAATAATTTTGATAATTTTAATGAAATAGAACGTGCCTATTCCAGGCTTAAACAAATACGGTTACGGGAAATATTTATCAAGGGCCTTTTTTTTGAAGTGAAACAAAAGTCATGGAACCCGCGTCATTGTCTCCAAACGCCTTATGTCGAAATTTTATGTCAATAGATGTGTGCACGAGTGAAATTTCATAAGTTTTCACTGCTATCGACAGTCCCTATGGCTGTTTTTTTTATTGATTAAGTCGAAATAGAAGATCAGACAGTAGATGCGAGCCTTAAACCTACACTTGGCAACTTCAGGTCGCAAGTCCCAGGCATTGCTACCAGCCCCTCTCTCTGTAATGCGGTGGACTAATATGCTAAGGAGTTTCTACTCTTAATAATTTTGTTTATAAATAGGACCATGTATGAAACAGGATGATTACAAATAATGAAATATTTTAATTAATTAAAGTTATTATTAATTAGTATGAACATTTTAAACAAAAATCCTTTTGCAAATACATCTCAATTAAAGTAAAATTTAAAAAAACGTTATTTATAAGTCATAAATCTGCTCCAGCTTGTTTGTACATCAAATTTCAGGCTTTGGAAATTTTGATAAAATAAAAATTCATACACCTAGGAAATTGAAAAACATTTTTAGAAAACATGTGAAAATTTGAACGCTTGGAGACCGCTTAGGCTTAGCGGTCAGAGCGCTTGGACGGTTCTCAAGAGGCGCGGGTTTGAATCGCGTCTTAAATATGTTTTTGAATTTATTTATTAAATATTATATTGTTATTGCTAATATGAATGTAGCATCTTACGTACCATAAACAGTTAATATATATTTTAGAAAACTACACGACTATATAATTATTTATTAATTAAAAAAGACATATTTAGAAAACGTATAAAAATTTGAACGCAGCGGGATAACAACCCGCGCCTCTTGAATACCGTTCAAGTTTTTTAAATATGTCTTTTTCAATTTCCTAAGTGTGCGAATAACATTGAAAAAAAAAATTAAAAAAAATTAATTTATTAATTATTTAGTTTTATCGACTCACTTAAATCACAAACTTTGCTTAGATTTTTAATTTAAATTGTAGCTTTTTTATTTATGAACCTTTTTCAATAATGAAAAATTTTTTAAGTAAGGATCACCAAAATACAATAGTCAAAACTGCATTAAAATCGGTTTAGCCGTTTCAGAGATAACCTACTCCTAATTGAATCATTGTCATCCCTGTATAGTTTTAGTATTTTGGTATAATGCGGCTAGGGCTCATGAATTTTGATGGTATTCATTAATGTGTTGCCACTGACGAATTGACGGCCTGCCCAATGACTAATATTGTTCCCTCGGTTTCAAATATATGGAATTGTTTGTACGTGTATATGTACATTTCGTATAGGACGATTGTATATGGCCTGAAATATATATTTTATTAATGAAAAATGAGGCTTTATTATTCATACCTATTGAATTTCTTGGAGAGGTGTAAGTAAAAAATCTAAGATATCTATATATATATACATATAATAAAAATGTAACTGATCGCTGTCTGTACGTGAAAGGTATACGAAAAAAAATATGACTAGGGTCATTTAACAATGTAATAGAACCCGAAACAATTATTTTTAAATATCTTTTTGTTTGTCTGTATGTCAGTTTGTCTGCGCGCTTGTGCACGCTAATCTCATAAAAGGCTTAAACGATTTTAATGCAATTATGACTATTGTATTTTGCTAAACTTCCCTTAACATTTGGTGTTTTTTTTTCAATAGGTTCATATATAAAAAAGTCCAATAGGTTCACATATAAAAAAAATATATTAAGTAAACAAAGAAATACTTATAGTCGTGTAGTTTTGCACGGCGGAGCTAATCTAAAATATCTTCATTTCTCCGTTCTGGTACCTAAGACAAATGTCTCGATTTCGGGCGTCCTGGAAGTGGAAAACGGAGTGTCCTGGTCCCAAGGTCCTAAGGTTCTCTTTACTCTGCTATGCAGGAAAATGCGCGAAACTAATAAAATAAAAGAAATTAGGTTTAAATATAACAATCAGTTTTCTTCTGTCAGTATCTTTATGATTACCTCCGGTGTTTTTCCATTTTCAATCTTTTTTTTAATATTGGTGTGTGAATATGTTAGATAAAAATTTTCTCATTTTGACATGGTACCTACTTAAAAAAAGCCACAGTTCGAATTTTTTATTTTTTTTTATATTATATGAGATTGGTTTGTTGGGTTCGATTCCCTCTCGGGGGAATGATTATATATAAAATATTTTCATAGCCTAAGTCAAAGCGCGGCGTTGAGTTCCACCACTCAACACGCATTAATTAATGCCAAAGAGGGTGAAAAGTGGGAAACGGAGTGTGACGACACTACCAATGACGTTCTCTCTGGCTACCCTGTGGGAAAAAAGCGTGAAGCTACAAAATTAGAACTATTTAGTTTTCTAAGATCCATGTCAATCAATTATATTTCATAGTATTTTATTAAACTAATTATATTTAAATTTTTCGTTGAACACGTACGTATTATTCAGGTGACAATTTCGTAGGAATATTAAGAAAACTTGAAATGTCAGGAGGTATGTGGAACACTGCTGGCCACCATGCACTGGTGGAACATAGCTCGTTACTTTCTTCTTAGGTAATTGATGAAATAAGTATATTGTAAGGAATTTAGAACTGTCATAGTAGAGTGACCGCTTAATCGGCGTATTATATTTTTTTTGCAGCTTCCCGCTTTCTCCCCATTTCCCAATAGCAAGGCAGTCAGGGAGTACTTAGTCTTAAGACACCGCTTTCCACCCGAAATCCGAGAATATAACTTGCCCGACTGGGAATCGAACCCACAACAAATCATAATATAATAAAGTCTGCCCAATTTTCATTTTATCCCATTATTATCTTGAATCTTCTGATTGCTCTTCTCAATTGGCCATCGAACAGAATTAACTAACTGTTATTAATTAACACTGAAAGTGTTTATTAGTTAAATTAAAACATTTACACAATTTGGCTTCACTTTCGTTCAGGGTTCGTTTAATTTGTCCTTTACTGTTGATTTAGAGAATCAAATGAATTTGTCGCTTAATTTCCCATTCTAACATTATAAAATGGTTCATCATATCTATGATGAGTATTTTAAATTAGACTGTATTATAAGTATATAAGGTATATTTTTTTATAGATCTAGTGTTTGTATCATTGAACCGTAGAGATTCATGCATGGCTAATTGCAATAGCAAAACAAATGAAATAACTGCACTCCTTAATTGGGGCAATGTAATAACTTTGATATATATTCATAGTTCGTTCTGAAATTACAATTTTTACATTGAAAACGAACAGTACTGACTACTGACGCAATATATTCGTATAGCATTGGAGGCTTATTTGAATTGATTTTAATTTATAAATATGTGAAGGAAATTTTGTACTCCTTTTGGAGAAAACTTGGGATTGCTAAAATTTATATTCATATAAATTTTAGCAATCCTTCTACTGAAGGAGCGTAGAAAGCTAATTTCTTTTAAATATAAATAGAAATACAGTAAATATTACCACATACTATGGTTGACATACACTCTTCTAGGAAGGGACATGCACGATGCTAAGGCAACAAGTATATTACGCGGCTATATATATACAACTAGTATTATTAAGTTCATTGCGAGTATTTTCGTTTTTTTTTTATTTTGTATATTAGAAACCAAGCTCCTCTTCATTCTTCTTCCTTTTTCTCAAATTCCTTCACTATTAACTGTCCGGCTTTGTAATAGTTTACCAAATAAAATACTAAAAACCATTACTTAAACATCTTATTTAATTAGCCATTCTTTTAACGTAGTAAAATATCTACAAAACTAAATATATAATATATGTATTTAAATATATTATATATATATATATATATATGTTTGTTTATAAGTATATTTGTTTGTCAATGTCATTTATTTTTATTTTATCTGATATATATGTGTATTTCCATCTAAAGGTTGGCTGGAAGAGATCGCTTTAAGCGATAAATTAATATTAGAGGTAAGATTTTTAAAAAATATTTCCTGCGTGATTATATATTTGTTAAATTTGTGTGCAATCAAGTCTATTGTATTATATTATATAATCAAAATATTTTGCTTCAATCCATCAATATAAGACGAGATTCATTTCATCAATTTACTTCATTATACTTATATTTTAAAGTAGTTTGTTGTACTGCGATTTATTTCTTTAAAACCAATTTAATTGTAAAATTACTCAATAAAAAACATTAGCCTGTAATATTCTAAGCAACGCTCTCACAAATCTACGTATATAAAATGTACAGCAAAATTCATAACATTGTCATTTTATTAATGTTTCCAAATTAAATACATACGTTCCCAGATTAAATAACGCGTGGACAGGACGCCGTAAAACAAAAAGAGCAATTTTAATAAAGTACCCCCGGACGATACTGTCCGAATTTGCATATAAACTTTAAAAAACAATTCCGATAATGAAAGGCATCGTTAGCAGTAATCAACGCTCTTCGAAAATGTTTTACAATTCAATCGGCCGTGCCTGTTGTTAATTTGGTATGTTTTAATGAATAATAATGATTTATCTATAAATATATATATAAATTTATCTATAGATAGAAATAAATAAAATTAGAGTGTCTGTTTGTAATATTACAATAACTTATTTCTATGTATATACGGTAAGTATATTATAACATATATATATGCGAGTTGTAATATAATTCCTATGGTCGTATGTAAATTTATCTATAGATAGAAATAAATAAAATTAGAGTGTCTGTTCGTAATATTAAAATAACTTTTTTCCATGTATACACGGTAAATGTACGAAAATAATATTTTTTACAATTGTTGTCTGTCTGTATGTTCCGGTTAATCTCTGGAATGGCTGGATCCAGTTTAATAGGACTTTCACTAGCAGATAGTTGATGTAATAAGGAGTAATTTAGGTTACTTTTGTTTGAGAATTCATTCCACTCGGATGAAGTCAGGCTAATATAATGTATAAAAGATCGCAATGGTCTTTCAATGGTAAGCTCCGCGGGTACATTTTAACCGTCAATTTCAATTGAATACGTCAGTTGGCTTTGGGAGTCAATTCCTATAATTAGGTCTTTTATTTAAAGTTTTCATTTTATAATATTTCTTGTCTTAGATAGTTTTGTCATTAAAAGAATTTTTTTTTGTGTAAATTCAGCTTTAAGCTGTTCAAGTAATTAATTTGCGTTAATCGTTTTGCACATTATTAATATATTACTTTTAGATATACATCAGAATATAATAACCGAAAATGAAATAAGCGATCATAAAACAATAAGTAAAAAAATAACCACTCGTACAAAGTTTGAATCAAATAGTAACTAACATTAAAAAGGTACAATTGAAAGAGAAAGGAGTGAGTAAATTTTGTCATCATTAATAGACGGTTCCATATTATTATAGTATTAAAATTGAATACGAAATAAAAAAAAAATTGACTTAATTTTATTACATATTATTAATAAATTCATACAGTCGACGTAAGAAAATCTATACATATGTCCGGTTTATAAACAAAACATTTTTCATTGGAAGAACTTTCCTTCTTATTATGATCAGGATAACGACAAAAATTACAAGCGTGTTTTTTTAGTTTTTAAAACTAGACTAGACAAACAAAAGTCTCTATCGTGGCGCAGTGTGATAGCGTCTGTATATGCGATGCTTGCGAGTTCGATTTCCACTCGGCAGAATGATTGGATTTCAATTATTTTCCTTTGTCTTCTCTGTCAAGACAAAGCGCGGCGTTGAGTTCCGCCATTCAGCGCAATGTTTCCAATTGGGGCGGGAAATGGACGACTGAAGTGTCTTGACTGTCAGTTTGCTCTATCGACACTGCTATGCATAGATTAAGACATAATATTATAATATATTATGTGTACCCGAGAATAAGCTTAAACATAGTGAAATTTCAGAGCTTTTTTTCTTAATTTTCTACATAAGCTTATCATCATAGAATAAACAAGACAATTATGAAGAACTCGCTATCAGGTGCCGATGCAAAGTGCGGGGGCGATCCATCCGAACTAATGAGAAAAATAATGGAGCCCTTTATCTCTAGTATTGAGGCGCTTCAGCCAGGCGCTATCGAGTTCCGGACAGAAATAATGAAAGCTGAAGAGACGAGTTAAATTAGTGTGGATATTTACTATAGAGCTCATATAAAACTAAGTGGTTATTATGTTTTTCATTATGGAAATAAAAGATTTGTATGACATATTATGTATATATGTTTTGTATGCCGATTTATTAACTTGTACAGTGAAAGTAGACCATAATATATCTGGCGCTGTGGTGGCTAGGGTGTTACTAAAATGTATTTTCGACTGTTATAGCTTCAAATCTCTTTATTACATTGTAGTATGGATAGATTTTTGACCATGATAGGCATATTGCAGCGATGAGCATTTCACACAAATTTCTACGAAGGGTTTCTACTTACATAGAAAAAATTGATGCTTGGGCATCCTCCACATTTGCTTAACGTTTTATAGAGATTGTAGTCAAGATCAAATAATTTTATTCAAAATAAAGAGTTATGTAGGGTATTTAGTAAGAACCAAGTGTCAAAACACTCCGTTCTCCACTCTGCTCGAATTCAGAGACATATTAGATAGAAATGCTTCTAGAATTTGAACCTTCACGTGACGTGTAAAGCTACAGCTTGTTAAGCGCAAAATTAAAACGATTTTTATACAGCTTTATTTTCTCTTCCTATCTGTGTGCCCCGGTACATCACGCCGAAGGAAGACATATTAGATCATTTAATCATGATCTGGGGTTCAAATGGAGCACATACTTTCAAGAGATTAAGCTATAACTCGAGTTCTAAACGGATTGATAGTAATAGTTTGGTTAAAGTTAATTTGGTTATTTTATTAGTAATTGTTGATTTATATAAGCCATAAAAGTTTTTAGTATTTTTTGCCGTATTATTAATCAGGCCATCATGGCGCAGTGCGACGAGGTCTGACTGGCACTCCAGTGATGGCTGTGGGTTCTGCATTCTCTTAGGGTAGATTATATTTATTTTCGTTTCTTCGCTCCGTTGACAGAATAAAGAGAAGCCCAGCGTTGAGTTCCGCCACTTATCACTGTTTCTCGCGTCCAGGCCCGGATCACCGGCTGGCTGTGCGGGATAAAAACGGCAATGAGAAGTTGAAATTTTTAATAATATCTTCGGGACGTCATTGCTGATGGTTAAAACAGATGTTATGTGAGTTTCAAAGTATTATTGTTGTGGTTCGATTACTATTCGGAGGAGTATTATACGTAAGTTATTTTAATCTGTTTATGAAAGGTGGATTTTGAACTCGCGCCTCTTCCTGGATACCGTCAGCAGTCTTTGATACTAAACCAAAGTGCGTTGCGTACATCCAGCTGCGTCGAAATCCTATCGTTGAAAACTTATTTTTGTTGTTAGCAACAAAAAAAAAGTTGTAATAACCGTATAAGAATTTATGAGCTGTTAGAATTATAGTAGAACAATCTTAGAATAGCAGATATTTGAAAAATCTCTCTACAGAGATGCTACACTATTTAGTTTATCCCGTCCGCGTTCGCACTAAAATCACAAACATTGCTTTAATTTATAATTTAAATAGTTGTATCTTTTTTTTTGTTTATGAATTGATTGAATTAAAATAAACACTTTATGTTGAGGAAAGTTTATCAAAATGCAATATTCAAAACTACATTTAAATCGGTTAAGCCGTTTCTGAGATTAGCGTGTACGAACACACAGACAAACAAAAAAGAAAATTAAGGATCGTTGGCTTGGGTTCTATTACATTCTCAAATGTTCTAGTATTATTTATTCTTATATAGCTTCCATGTACAGACAGTGATCAGTTACATTTTTATTATATGTATAGATTTTAATAAAATTTTAAGATAACTTACTAACATTAAAACATTACAACTAAAGAAATTGAAAAATACATATTTAGAAAACGTATAAAAATTTGAACGCTGCGGAATTTGAACCCGCGCCTCTTGGTTGGTTTTCAAGAGGCGCGGGTTCAAATTCCGTAATGTTTAATGTTTTAATGAAAAAATGTATTTTTTATTAAACCATTATGTGGTTCTAGACACAACAATATATTATACTGCGTCTCAAAGGCAAGTTAATGCACACACAAACCAGTGGAGACAAAGTTGACCTATATCTAGCGACTTCACTCCAATGGGTAGCCTAAATACTGAGAGGAACGTAACTTGGAGATGCAAAGATGCATTTTATGAACCGCTATATAGCTTTATATGTTGAAAGGCTGATTTAAATTTATTTACAATTACGTTACGGTTTCATTTGTATAAGTATGTATGTATGTTTGTGTGTATGTATGTAAATTTAAAATCATTGATTTGTAAAGATTGAATATTATCAACAATAATATTTTCCACATGTAACTACCATGAGTTAAAGAGTGCTTTACTTTCGTGCAAAAATAAGACTGATAATTAAAGATAAAAAATGACATCACACTATACACAAATAACTCAGTCGTCTAAACTAAACTCTTTAAGCTAAACGATTATTAAAATAACATAAAAAAATACATTTTATTATAAACATTTCAAACAAAATGGAAAAAGCAAATTTACATTACAATTTAAATTCATATTCTCTCTCAGACGAATCCAGGTCGAGTCGTTAGTATGTATTCATAATAACACTTCCAAAGGCACACGAAAAGAATACGCAATGAATGTTTTGTAACCTTAATCATTTTTGCGATTTTGCATGTAAAATTTAATACAGCTTTGTACGGTACAAGGAAATCAGGTTGAAGCTTATGTTGGTTTGTTATATATAATGTTTTATGTCATATGGCTTAGTTAAAATATTACAAAAAAACGGAAATGTTTTGCAGACTATGCTCTATTAATCTTATAAGCCAAGGTTTAGATATTAAAAAATGAAATCAAGAAAATATATTTCATTCAGCTTCACGCTTTATATATAAAGCGGGGCATCTCTAGAGAACTTAGTGTCAAGACACTCCGTTCTCCAGTTTTTGCCCGCATCCGAGACTTTGCGTGTTGAGTGGCGTATACCAGCACCGCACCTTGCCTTATCACTGGAGTGTAGGAATGGAAATAATTTAAATATTTTAATTTAGGTTCCACTGGGAATCTGAAAAAAATATCAAAAGTATATGTTTTTACGGTAAAAAATACAAAATTTTAAAACTTTTATTTATTTTAATACACAATTCAACGTAACTCGTTAAAAGTAAAATAAAAATTTCATTGATTACCTAACAATATAATTATTACGTCTGAATTGAATATTTTACATTTTTACATTTTTAAAGCTTACTTAGGTGAATAAAAATATTTTCAGAATTAATTTTTCTTTTAATATTTTAATTAAGTTTATGCAATGTGACTCTCATTTTATCACAATCTATGTTACTCATCTATTGACTCGAAAAAAAAATTATGAAAACATTTAAAATGTACGACTTTTTGTTTAAAATGCTTGGTTCTAAGATTCTAGGATAATTTTATTAGCTTAATTTTGAGGGTATATATGCCCAGTCTCTCACTTTTGTGGCTGGTAAGGTATGACGTATCTAAAACGTAATGTTTTAATTTGTCGATTGAAGCTGTTTTTAAATATTAATTGTATGGTTTGCGAAGTAGAACAGTATGTAAACATAGAAAAACTTAAACATGACATTCTTAAGCGAAAAAGTGTTTGAATTTCAGACAAATAACGTTTTATAAATATATTTTATTATAATATTATACTTATAATAACTTAAAGCCAAAAGCAATAGCCATAGTTTACAACTAAATTGTTTTTCTGCAGCAAAACAATGCTTTAAGAGAAAAAGCTCAATTTCTAGTACAATCCATCTATATTATATCCATATATATATAACAAAGAACCATAACCGACCGATGTCATCGCCCAGAATATGTTAAGCTTTATTCGCGTCACGCACTCTATCGTCATTTTTTTTTGCCTTTTTTCAGCTTCTCGTTTTTTCCAGCACATAATAGGAAAACCAAAAGCAACCCTTGTTTTCCGTTCTTCACTTTCCGCATTATTTTCGAGACAGCGGAAGCGAGGCAGCGAAATTTAACACCGCACTACATTTTATGAACGAAGAAATATAATTATAATGTTTCGAGTGGAGATCTGAGGCCATCATGGCGCAGTGGTACAGCGTCTGTAAGCGCGATTGGTTGTTGATTCAATTACCATGATCATAATGATGATATTTAAAATATTTTTCCGCTTTGGTACCTAAGACACACAATGTCTCAAATTCAGGCAGAAAGTGGAGAACAGATGTCTTGATACTAGGTTCTCTCTGATTATGCGAAAAAACGCGGTTAGCTGAAAAGAAACAAATAAAAAGTGGAAATAGAACCCACAACCATTGCGATTACAGTTAGAAACTGCCCCACTACGCCACAATGGTTTCTATAACCGACCGATGTCACGGCCAGCAACGTGTTAAGCTATATTCGAGTCACGCTCGCTGTCGCCCCATTTTTGTGATCCTTAAATATACGCCTCGTTATTATTTGTACGTTGTGGAATCAGAATGAAGGTGTCGTAATTGCTTACGAGCTGATCACGCCGATTTTGATATCTGTAATTTTATGGAGTTAGGCTATTAGAAGTATAGTGTAATGTTATATACAATTTTATAATAACTAAAAATCAAATCTAAAGTCACACCCAACTCCATTCTCAATTCGCGGACTGAATTCGAGACATTGCGTGTTGAACGGAACACGGCGCCGCGGGTTATCTTCACAGAGTGGGGAAATTAAAATAGATTTTGAAATAATGAAAAGAAAAATATTGATAAACTAATTTACGTAATCTGTCTGTACATGGAAGATATATGAGAAAAAATATAATTGGGGTCATCCATCAATACAATAGAACCCAAAACAATGATTTTTAATTTTATTTTCTGTTTGTCAGAAACGGCTTAAACGATACAAATGCAAATGACTATTGTATTTCGGTAAGCTTCCCTTAATATTAGGTTTGGTTTGTTTTATTTCATTTCAATCGGTGCATAAATAGAAAAGTTACAACTATTTAAAATTTAGTAAGTTTGTGGATTCGAAGGCGGTCGAAAAAATTTAATTTTTCACATTTTTGCTATCCAATGATGGTTTCTAAGAACAATAGTTTGGCAATACAGAATATTTATTAAATATATGAATATGTGTAATTCAAACAATTATATTTACATAAAAATCATTTAATTTATTGTAGCGTACTGTAGTGTTTTTCCATTTGGAATATATTTTTTATAATGTACAAACTGTGCTCGTCACTTCGTTTGCGTGGATTTGTAAAATAAAAGTAGCCTAAGTTACTCCTTATTACGTCAGTTATCTGCCAGTGAAAGTCCCGTTACAATCGGTCTGGCCCTTTCAGATATTAGCCGGAACAAACAAACAGAAAGCGAGACATAATTGTAATATTTTTTACAATTTTTGTTATATGTGCCGTTTATACATACATGCATATATACATGCATTTAGTATAAAGCGGTTATTTTAATATTACAAATGCACACTATAATTTTATTTATTTGTACAGGTTGTACTACATCACCTATTTTGAAATAAATATTTATTATTATGCATCTCTTGAAAAAGTTCTCAGATTCAGAAGAACCCGGTCCTTTGGAAGGCTTGCGTGGGGACACAGGTACAACACGTAGAGGCCCCTTAGACACATCCATCTCAGCCGGCATCCATCTCTGAGTAACCACAGATAATTGCCCAGAGATGGTCACCGGCTAATGTGTAGGAACTATGGAAAGTATGGAACACTAAGCTATATAGCCATAGCCCCTATGGAATGGAATTATCATTATTATTATTATAACAGCCTTTGTTAAGTCCAAAGCAGCTTTTATATTGAATTTAGCATATATAAGTATGCTTCTAGAAATAACTTATGAAAATACGTTTGTACTCGTATAGTGTAATATGGACGAAAATCAATCAAAACTCAGTATGTTATCAAAACATCGGTATTACATTTCATTTATGATGTTTCCGAATGCCTATTTTGGAACACGTTATTCGAGTAATTATAGAACAAAGGCTTTCTTTATTGAATTCAATGAAACTTGATATTCTCAAATGGTATTTGGTATTATGTACGGCTCTCAGTAATATTATATAGGTGTGTAATGTATATGTGTATGTTGAGGCATCGTTGTGTAATGGCACAGCATCTGACTACAAATGCGATTGGTTATGGGTTCGATTACTACTCAGAGGAATGGTACTAAAAAGAAGACTAAAAATAAAAAAACAAAACTAGCTAAAATAGTAAATATGAATACTTAAATTATTTTTATTTTCTCGAATCTGGTGAGACAAAGCGAGCCACAAGATGAATGATATTTAAAATTGCATTTCTTTGCTCTGGTCCTAAATCAAAGTGTAGTGTTGAGTTCGATCACTCGATATGCAATGTCACTATTTCGGGCGGAAAATGGAGAATGGAGAGTATGAGACTCTAGGTTCTCTCTGATTACCCTGAAATGTGGAAAAAGCTTGAAGCTCCCTTAAAAAGCTGCAAGGACTAAGATTTAGCTACATTATGCTAATTTAAGCTATAATTTTCAGGCTTCTTTATTAACATGATGTCAAGATTAGTGCACAAATATAAGTACTTAATCTGTCGGCCAGAGTTCGTAACGAGAATATATGTAAGGGTATGTTTATATTATAATATTATTTGTTAGACACCTTCTTCTGTATAATCATTTCAAAATGAAGTGTCATTTTTAGTTGTTTAATTTATATAGTTGTAGATTGGCTTATTTTCAAAATCGTATTTCTATCCATTAGAACGATAAACTGTTTTATTACACATATATGAGTGTTAAACGGATATTCTTTGAGTTTTGTTTAAAATTAATATTTTTTATAATATTTTATATATTTTTTTCTAATTTGAAGTTCAAACCCCGCTGCGTTTAATTTTTTATAAGTGTTCTAAATATATCTGATTTAAATGTAATCATTTGCCCTAGTGGGAGTTGAATTTACAACCAATCGCGTTTTCACTTAGATGCAGTTAATATTAATGTTTTTATAAATTGTGTAATTTATGAATTTGTATGAAAATATCAGTATCAGACACAGTTCATTATATTTCTTTTTAACATTTTTTAAAGTGTTGATCGCACACTTGGGAAATTTTCTAAATATGTATTTTACAGTTAATTATATTCGTGCAATTTACGCAGACGAAACCGCAAGCGGGTCGCTAGTACTTAACATACAGTATTTCGTACCAAAGCTAATTTAAAATATAAAATAATATTTGTAGCAATTTCGTAGCATCATGGTGTGCTACGAAAATATATTGTAGCGTTACGTAGCAATCTGCAAGTAAATACAATTTTAACAGTAGACGATTTATTTATTCTACTGTTTTGGATTATATTTAAAGTTACTATGTTTTTGATTAAAAAAAAACAAAATGTATTATTACTGGATTTTGCGTTTTCCCCTATCTAATTTAATTAAAATTTCTTCATCACAAAAACTATAAAATTTTTACTATTACTTTAAGTTAAAAGCTCTAAAAAGTCTGTAAATTATAACATTTATAAACTGTAATTTCATAGTATGAAACAAAACAGTGATTTTCCATATAAAATCATTCGCTTATGAGTAATTTCCGAGCACATAGAGCACTAAGCGAGCATAAAGCTCTGCTTAACTAATGGCTGATAGCTTATGACGTCATTAACTATATACAACGTCGATGCTTGTTAATGACACATTACGTGCATGTGTTGGTATAAAGACAGACTACAGATTTTGTAGTTTTGAAATTTATTTTAAGTATATTTTAACTGACAAAAGAAACGGAGAATGTTCTCAAGGCGACATGGATATTTATTTTAGCAATTTTGAAATACTCCGAAGATGGCTCCATAAAATTTGAACTAATATTCTAGCCCTAAATAATAATCAAAAATAGTGGACGATTTCGTGTTCACTTACTCGAAAAAGCAGCTACATTTTTGCCCAAAGTAATAAAAAACATGAAATTAATAAAAAAAACGACAATAAATATATTTATTTCCGTTTCCCCTTAGCTTAGCGG